>CM050171.1:130939132-131006632 GCA_027410445.1 Discoglossus pictus
GGGTGTCTAAATTTCCATATTGATGCAGGGAAGGTTCTAATAAAGTGCAACTCTGTAATAAGTCAGGAAATGAATAAATATATAAATGCTGCTCTTGTGTACAAGCTCCACTTCTCGTCGCTGTGCTGTCATCATAGAGACGTCTAATGCCCGGTCTTATATTATTGAAATGGGATCTGTTGTCCACCGAGTGACAGAGAGTCGGAAACAACTCAATGAGTAAACAACAACAACAACAATCTGCATAGCGCCAAATACGTAACAAAGCACTTGATATTATTTAATTTTAGGAGCTAGAAACTGGACTAAAAAGCACATTACCACATAAATAACTGTGTTTATGTGCATATATAGTATGTTATAAAGTGTTAGGTCCACGTACACTGCATCCAGATACAGCTGTGTATACACTCAATGTGCGCTATACCAACGGTAATGTGGACAAAAATAGATAATATTCCCACATGTACAGAATCCCAATAGCTGAGCACTCACTCGCAGGTTTTTATTGTCACATGATCAGATCTTAGTCCCCAAAATGTCCAAATCTCTGTACACGTTATTTCGAAATGTCTCCGTAGTGTCACTGGTGCGAAGATCCTTTATCGCTGGACACAATGCAGCTTCTTCTATGCAGATCACTGTGCACTCACGTGTCTCGTAGTATAAAAAAGAGAAGGTAAAAGAAAAAAAGCGCAGACCTTCCAATAGTGTGGATGATATCATAAGTAATAATAAAAAATAATAATAAAACGTTCCTCAGATGAGGTATCAAACTCATATAGTTATAAGGTTTATGAATCGCACAAAACATCACTCCGGACTCTGGGGCCAGATGTAGAATTCTTATCAGGTGTCAACGATATATCCAAAGAGGTCAAACACACTATTACTTAATAACAACAAGAAGTCCTGAAATACTAACCTTCTGAGTCCAACACACCAAGTATGGGGACGTGACTCAGGACCCCTTTATCTTTGTGCCACCCTTACAGGGCGAGTCAGCTCTGACTTTATGGTAATACAAGAGTAAGCCTGGGTGAGGACCTGGAAAGTATAATATGGACTCTTGTGACAAATAAAGACAGGTCTATAGCCCCTCTTCTCTATCACTAGGAAACCCCCAGATGTTTCTATTGGTAATCCTTAGTGAATATTATCCAATTCTCAGAGGTGATATTGTGCAATGTAGCAGAGCAAATCTACTGTAAATTACAGCCCATATAAAACATAAACCCAAATATCTTTATTTTATCATTCGGAAAGACAAAATCTCTGGCGAAACGTGTTTGATTTTATTGATTTTATTATTATTGGAGCATTGGATTGCTTTGATAAATGTTTTATGTGGGCTGTAGTTTACAGCGGATTTGTTCTCAGTCACGTCCCCATACTTGGTGTGTTGGACTCAGAAGGTTAGTATTTTAGGACTTCTTGTTGTTATAAAGTAATAGTGTGTTTGACCTCTTTGGATATATCGTTGACACCTGATAAGAACTCTACATCTCGCCCCAGAGTTCGGAGTGATGTTTTGCGTGATTCATAAACCTCATAACTTTTGAGGGTAAAAAATTTGAGTTTGATACCTCGTCTGGGGAATGTTTTATTATTATTTTTTATTGGTACTCATCGTATCAATAAACTAGTGATCAGCACTACTGGAAGACCTGCGCGTCTTTCTCTTTTTCCCTTCTATTTTTCTATTTGTGTATATGCACATATTGTTCAGTGACATACAGTATAATGTTCAGACATTCGCCTGATGGAGAGAATGACAACTGGCTATACATTTAATTGGCCATTTTTTTTGCTAGTTATTCAGGAATGTTTGTGCTGTATTATTATTCAAATTAGCAGCTACTTAATATGAATGAATTGCTTTCATGTGCTAATTCGTATCACAGTCGGCTTATCTGTCACTGTGGTGGCCAAAAAAACACTGACCCCAATGTTATCATGGAGTTAAGTATACCCACCCTTACCATGCACTGAGATGACCACAAATAATTCTGAATATCTCAGGTATGATTTACTGTAGAGGGAAATGACTAATACAACTTATAGACAGTTATTCGTGCTCTTTAAGATGAAACCAACTTACAGTTGGAGTAAAAGTGTATTTTAGCGATATCCCTATAATCTTATATATTAATCCCTTCTAATCTTTTATATATATTAAACCCTATAATCGTATCTACATTAATCCCTATACTCTTATATATTATTATATATAATATAAAGCGACGGCTCCATTCCCTGTTCTCAGTTCCTATGCTACTGAACACAATGTTTAGTGTGTGCCTTTAATTCAATAACATAATCAAAAGACATCTTCAACTCCATCTTAACTAACTAAAGATTGTATGTTGGCTGAAGGAACTCGTTATTTCAGATACCTGAAGACGTCTCCTGTACTCTGTGAGTAATAAGTATTTGGTTGGGGGCTGCAGGACTCCTAATACTATATAAAACATGTTAACTCATATTTTGCAAGTCCAACAAAATGGCAGATGATTTAGATGTTTCAAGAGGAATTATAGGAAGGATACGTAAGGAAAATCATTGTGTTGCCATTCAAATACTCACCTTCTACGTCATCTTTAGAACAAGAAAAAAGCACTTGTTTGTTAAGTCTGTACCAAACTAAAGTCTCCATTCCATGGCTCCCATAATAAAAGAACCAAGTGACGTTCATTCATACATCACCCCCGAGTTATCACATCACGCACTTAAGTCTAACCTCCAGGAAAAGCCAGCCGAATACTCAAAATGTCCATAATATTCTAAACCCTCAGTACCTGTCCCAAAACCATTTTAAAAATGACTCTCATGCGACTCCTGTAACGATATCCGACGTCGCTGAAGATCTCAGAAGTCTTTCAGAGTGCACCAAATTTGAAAAAAAGCCTACACATAACTTCTGCCCCCCAGAAGGTACAAAAATGTCGCCTGGATGCCTCAAATCTGGTGCTATTACGAAACTACCACCTTGATTGTGTCAGATTAGAGGAGGTCAATGCCACTACCTTGTATGAGCCTGGCTATACCTTGGTTTCCCATTATGTACCAGCTACAAAAAAGCCCTGGTGTCCCCCAGGATTTCCGCTTAATACCGGCTACCCCCTATGAGTCTGGGTATTCACCAACTAAAGTATAACCCCTGGAGTCCCTATGGACCCCCATGGTATCATTAACCGCTACACCATGAGGGTCACTACAGACCCCTACTAATCTATGCTATGTTACCCTATTCAATCGGCCATTGAAAGGTACCATATCTGCTTCACCTGAGGATAAGATCACAAGAATCCTATTGATTTTCTATAGTAAAAAATATACCAGTGAACAGTCCACCGGTAACAAGGTCGTCTTTACGTCTTTTGCTGTGAATATTCAAATACAGTCTTACAATATAAAGCTACACAACAGCTACTTGGCCTTTGTATAATTTGCCTAATGACAGTAACAATCCCTTAAAATAACTTGTTTACAAGCTACTAAAATACAGGGCCATTTCCATGCGTCAGACGGCTTTAGTGAGAGGATATGGTATAGAGGAGGATCAGGTGGACTTGCAAATAGTCACTTGTTATTGACATGGTATGACGCGGCAAATGAAGCAAGGAATATTTTTAAGTGGACATCGCAGAAGAAAACCTCACTCGTTCTTGTATAGCTTGCTCAATGTTTCTTCGGAATATTTTGAGACAACAATATATTGGTCATAGCTAAAAATGAATAGTTATATTGACTACTTGAAATGAGTTGAAGAAGATATTTAGAAAATAAAAGAAAGCCGTGACAATTGTTTTGGGACTTACCTGGAAAATATTTGGCGTGTTCTTATCCAGCTATGTTGGATCCAAGCTCCATAGCTACTTTGACGCTGCACTCTGTGTTTCTCCTAATCGGTTTGACTGGAAATATTTTTATTCTGGTAGTCAACTATCTGGATTGGCTAAAGAATAAGATTCTGAGCCCTTGTGATCAAATTATCAATAGCCTTGGCTTCTTCAACATCTTTTTCCAGGGGACTGTGGTTGCCAATGAGTTTTGTGTCCATATCTGGAAGGATTACTATTTCCAGGATTCAGTGGTCATGATATTTCTGACAATTCAGATATTTGTGTTCTTCTCCAGCCTCTACTGTTGCACGTTTCTTTGCTTCTATTACTGTGTGAAAATCACTAATTCCAATTCTTCATTTTTCTTTTTCCTGAAGACCAGTATCCCAAAGATTGTGCTATGGTTCATCATCGCCTTTGTGCTCTTATCACTTGGCATCAGCCTTCCGATATTTTGGCAACTTTACAAGGAATTCTCCCCAGTTCACGGCAACTTTACTGGGAATGGGACAAGTTCCACTAGTTTTGTCTTTAAGAGTAAATGTAATTGTCTCTTTAAGATATATCTGTGTATCTCTTCAGTGGCGTTTACCATCTTCTCATTGTTAGCTCTGACAATATTAACCTCTCTTTGCACTCACATGTGGAGAGTCGGGAAAAATAGTGATGGCTTCAACACCAAAAGATTGGCCGCCCATATGTCGGCCACCAGAACCGTGACTTCTCTTTTGGTTCTTTACATCTCCTTTTACGTAGCCTTCAACTTCATATTTAGCTCACCCACTAAAGTGGGCACGTTGTTTTTTTCACTTTCAATGTTAATGATTAGCAGCTTTCCATCACTTAATGCCTTGATCTTGATCTTGGGAAATACAAAGCTTAAGAATGTGGCTAAGAGGCTATTTTGTGGCACACAAGACAGTACCTCCAGTGAAGAAGGCAACGCCGAACCAAGCGTAAAAGGCGTCACTAGCATTGCTTGTTAGGTTCTTCACCTCTGATAGAAAGAAAGTTACTAGATAAGAGAAGGAACCAGAGAGACCAGATATCCGAACAAGCCAACATTCATTGTGAAACAGAGAAGGTCCCAAATATGGTGTTCTTTAGTCACTTTTTATGCTGGCAGCTGCACTCAAGACAATGGACCTAGAGACTTATCAGTAATTAATGACAATTGTTTCGCATTGTAAGAAGGTCAGATTTTTTAAATAACATTTAGTTGATAAAGTACCATATTTGGAGGATTCTCTGTGTCACTTTATGAGACTTGGATATAAATTAGCTCTCCGATACATGGACTTTGTTTTGTGTTCAGACAGATATTACAAGAAGATTAAAAAAATGGAAATTTCTTTATGCAACATAAACGGAGGAAAACGGACAACATGTACATATTACAAAGCTCGTTATACTGTATATTATTGTCACTGTAGGTGTAAATGTGTATTCCAATGTCCCTGCCATGACATTCAAAGTAAAAAATATTCCTTATGGACCCCAAATCTGCCAAATATACTGTCTACATGTGAGGTACCGTAACTAAAGGGTGGGACCGTGCCACAGGGATAAATAGATGGGAATCTGCACTACGTATCCCCCTAGCCCACCAACTCATCTACGCCACAAATCAACAGTACATTACCATATGTGTAAATATCCCATCACAGAACTGTAAATAGGGGAAGTGATCGTGTGAATACTTAGAGTTTAACCCCTTGGTGCCTTATGGTCGTGTATTTACAAGCTGTAAATGTGTAAATAAAATGATATACAATTGCCCCTCTACGTATTGATATAATGAAGAAAACATCAAAAAGTCTATTTTGTTGTATATTTAAGCATTTTTGATTTGGAATGAATACACAAATATTAACAAAAAATACAGAATTGTGCATTTTATTTCTGGTTATTTGTGTTTGACCATTTTAAATGAACTTATTATAGGTGATGATAATATTAGGACAATAGGCCACCATGTTTATTATTGGTTATTTGGGTCCAGTTGTATAGATTGTGCTCATTTGAAAGACCATTGAAGTCTTGAATAACTCCAATGACAAATGCTTATAAAACATTGGAGTGATAAGCCAACATGGAGGCTAGAGAACAACCTAGTTTGGTGCCACAATTTAACACTCATATATACTTACATATAATAGGCACTATGTCAACAGTTCACAAAAAGTGGAAATATGTCAGTCATAGGAAAATATCTACAGCTGATGACAAAAAACTGATCAAAAACCCTAAAACAACTGTTACAATCCACTACTTGCAGAAGACAACACCAGTAATTATACAAAGTATACTGAAAGGCCCAAAGCGTTTATCCATACCAAAAAGAAGACCATAAAAAAATGTCCTCAGCAAAGGGATGAGAAGGTGAGAGTGTAATAAGGAAAAGAGATGATCCAAAGGACATTGTCTCATCTGTGAGAAGCATGGTAGTGGAAGTGTCATGGAATGAGATGGACGTCCTTTGGGACTGACTTCCGAAACTACCCTCAGGATTTAATAAATACTGACAGTAAAAGAATGACTTGAGAAGTATACAGAGATATGTTATCGGCTTATGTACAAGAAAATACATGCAGATTCAAGGATGGACATTACATCAAGGAGTAAGACATAATACCCCAAGGCACACATCCAACGCAACCAATTAGTTCACCCGGCAATCTCAAACAACAACTACAAATGGCGGCAGTAAAAGATTGGTGAAGCATCTCAAAGGAAGATATCAAGGTAATGATAATGTTAGTGGATCACAGGTTTGGTGCGGTGACTTGGTGCAAAGTATAATATTTACATAGTAACTAAAAACAGAGATATTGAGTGTAAAACTGGGTATAATTAGATAATTATATATACACATAGAAATATTCATAAATAAATATTGACTTTCTATAAATCTTCAATATTAATCTTTTTAAACAAAGTTCAAAATCAGAAGTGCTCAATCTTAATCAGAGTTTTGTTATGTGGACATTATAACTAACTTTTAGCTCACTTGTGCCCTTCACAAGGAGACATATCCTGTCGTCTTTCAGTCTGTTCTCATCCAGACCTGATTTTACCCTGGACAGGAGAAATAGCAAGCCCAGATGTACGTTTCATCCTTAGTTGGGCCTCATCAGTAGGATGTATCTGAACTCCCTAAGGCACAGTGACCAAGGAGCCCCCTATAACCCTTGTTGAGACTAAGTCCAATTGATCATTTGAATAAACAAAAAAAATCAGAGGCTCTCAATCAGAGAACTATTTAACATTAATAGGTTGGTTCTATGGACCTAATGACCCACTTTGAGAGCCGCCTCTTTTAGCCACTTGTGCCCTTCACAGGGAGAAACATCCTGTAGTTTACCAGTCTGGTCACACTTAGGGGGGCAGTTTTTTTGATACTATAGCTATAAGAAAAAAGCACAATGACGTGTTGTGGTGCCTACCTGTTCATGAGATATATTGATAGCACTGAAGGTTGTATCTCCAAAGATGAGACTGTAACAAAGAATAACATAGCACAAGATGGTAACAAAGACGAGAGGCGGGAGTCAGAGAATATACCCTTAGCTTTACCATATAATTATAATTAGAGCATTAATTGATGCAATAAAGTATAAAACAAGCAGCAAGTGTTGGTTTTTCCCATTCTCAAGAATGGCTAGCCTTTGTGTCAGGCATCAGTGCCAAAAATATTGTTGTGACACTAATGGCTTGCTCTAACTACCAGTCACCACTAGATGGAGACCTTCACAATGTAATAAAGTACCAAGTAGCTAAAGGAAATAACCCACTGACAGTATTTGAAACTTTCGATGGACGGAAAACATCAGGATTGTTGTATCAGTTGTATCATTTTATCTGTATCGGAAGCTCTAAAACCTTATAAAATTAGGATCAATAATATCCGTTCATGTCCACAATTAAGGATTGTATCCCCCATATATAGGGTCTCATCCAATTGAGGCTTTCGGGAGATCAGGGCTTGGAAATGGATCCCCTAACTTCATTTGCTATTCAATTGGCGTTTTCTTGCGGGCTCCAATCAAGTTACGGGCTCAAGGCTGCAAATTGTTGCGACGGTGAAAATCGCGAGTTAATGCCCCTCCAAGCCTTTGATCTTTCACGGCCGGAAGAGTTCTGAACGTTAAATTCGCAAATCGCTATTCAATTGATCCCATTTCCCTTGGCTAACCGTCAAGCCCGCAAATGGCAAAAGTCTAACAACAAGTTAAGGGTACCAAGGAGGACTCGCAAAGGGCTTAATGACATATCCGGAGCACTTCAAATGCTAATAAATCGATACTGTACTTTTATTAAAAAGGAAAGTGATTTCAGATCTTAGATTTAATAGCACAACATTCTCAAGCCCGCAAATTGGCAAAATAGAAAACTTTTAAATCCAATCTCCACGCCCGTAGGACTATGAAAAATGGAGGCTGGATTTCCAAGTCCTACGGGCTTGGGGGTTGGATGTCATTGATGTCATGATGACGATCTCTGTTTCCATTGGCTATTTCTTACTCGGCTTAATTGATCAGGTTCAAGCTCGCGAATGCTACTGACGACTGCATAGTGTCCAGTTTTCGCTATCGGCCCCTAACTTGAATAGTACCATAGGTTGCGGCCGCTGTGGCCTCGCAGCCGGCCCACAAACATACGTCCTAGGCTCCATAACGTAAGGCCTTGCAATTGCATGAGGCCCATGGTTGGCCACATCTATTGGGTCTGTAGTAATTCTTCTTACTCCTAGGAGTCAGACTTTTTTTACACTGTCCAAGCCACACAGGGTATTGCAATTTTAATCGTAGTTATAATAGGCAGGCTAGATGGGCTTTTTGGTTCTTATGTGCAACACATCTATGTTATTCTTAAGCTCACTATTTATTGGTGGTTTCTTAAAGAAGAAAATATCTTTATGCTAAGGAAACTTTAAAAAAAAAAAAAAAAGAAAAAATTAAACTGTTATGAATTTCCCAATTTAGAGATCTCTATTTACCTTCTTTGAGAGTTGCTTTCCTAAAAGTTGATTATTCCATTTCAGATGACCCTCGGGAGGTCAAGGTGCCCTGTTGCCTAGGTAACTGTACCCTCCTTCTATTAATTATGAGTTGCTGAAGTGTTAATACAAAGTTGCCGCTCTGTTCCAGACTTGCTGCTCTAATCACATACAGTTATATACATTTGGGACGTGTCAACCGGAGGCAACAAATATAGGTGTATCAGATATTGAATGGGATTTGGGAGTGCTTGTGGACAACCACCTATGTAACAGTGCTCAAAGCCAAGCAGCAGCTGCAAAGGCAAATAAAATATTAGCATGTATTAGGAAGGGTATAGAAGCCAGGGAAGCAAATATCATTCTGCCACTATACAAATATCTAGTACGCCCTCATTTGGAATATGGAGTACAATTTTAGGCACCACTTCATAAAGAGGACATTTTAGCTCTGGAAAAGTTACAGAGGAGGACAACAAAACTAATAAGGGGAATGGAGGGGCTAAGGTATGAAGAAAGAAAAATGAATTTCTCTAGAAAAAAGGCGTCTAAGAGGAGATATGATTACCTTATATAAATACATCCAGGGTCAGCATAAAGATTTGTTAAGGGAGCTTTTTGTACCAAGAGGTTTTTAACTGACAAGAGGACATCCCTTGAGGTTAGACGTAAAAAGATTCCACCTTAAAGAAGGGTGGTCAGAACTCTCTACCAAAGGAGGTGGTGACAGCGGATTCCATCTATATTTTTTAAAAGAGATTGTATACATTTTTTGTACATTTTTTAATAAAAATATAATTTGTGGTTATCCTAGAGAAGGAGTATTGATCCTGGGGGTAGTCCGATTGCTAGTATCTGGAGTCAGGAAGGAATTGTTTTCTTCCCTTGTGGGACAATTGCCAATGTGTCAATGGTGTCATGAATCAGCCAGTGGCCATATTGGATTTGGTGTGAACTATGCTGGGGGCCATTTTGTGACTGGCAGCAGTGGCCATTTTGGGCTGGGTTATCTTCCACATGCTGTTGCCATGTGGAAGAACAAAAGGTTTGGGGCCCACTTGTTATGGATATATGGTTATTTTGTGGTCTAGGGGATAAAGTATTATAAGTTTACCCCTTAGCATATCCCCATCCCTTCCATGTTTAGGCTCATTGTAATGGGTGTCATGTGAGGGAGCTGGTGGGATGTGTTGGTTGTATGTGTGTGAAACATTGTATGTAGTATTTGTAAATATGAATGTATGTTATTATATTAGTATGTCATTATATTGTAGAGGGGAAGCCGTTGAATACAGGCAAGCCTCCTTTTGTTCCCAACGACCTGTTAATCCCATTAGCTAAGTATCCAGCATAGAACTAACAATGGGAAGCTCACAGCTGGAGAGCAGACAGGCAGGCACCCAGAAACAATGGGATGGCCTGAAGGCTTCTCAGCCTTCATAGCATGGGCACAGGAGAGTAAAAGACATGCTTTGCCCTGGACATTCAAAGCCCAAATTAATTAGTTGGCCTCGCCTAGTGGGCGGACCTGGGAGGGGACTCTTGGTTCACGCAGAGTTCCCCTTCATGATTGGCCAGACGTCATTTTGGGGCTGGCTAACGGTAGCCACTTCCCCCATTCTTGTGTGATGTGGTTAAATATGCTGTTCTAAAATAAAACATGGTTCATAATTTTCATCAAGACTTTGTGTGCAGGTGTATTATTGACCCAGGGGCATATGCTGGCAGAGGAGATCGTTTCTGACTCCCTTCCAGGTTTTCCCAGGCACACTACCAAAAGCTGGGACTTATGCTCTTGCATCCGAAAGGAAGGTCCATTGGTCTGAGTCACCCAAATCTTAGGTCTAAAACCTACAGGAGATAAGAGGACTAGGATCCTCTATACTCCATCATCATTGTAGGTTGTGACAAATGGTGTTTTTGTTTTTTAGACAAGATCTAAAAGGTTGAACTTGATGGACTAAAGGTATTTTTTTCAACCTCAGTTACTATGTAATTAAGTTGTGTCAGACCTATGGGGCAGGATTGGACGGTCTTTGTACTAACTGGATCATTCTGGATCTCATCCTGTGACTGATTCCACACAAAAAGCTGTATAGTAACCAATCAGAAAGAGCTCTAGGTGCTGCATTCATCAACCTTATACCGTGAGTCACCAGCGATCAATCCCCCTCTCCCAAAGCCTCTTCTTGGCCCTTAAAATAAAGATTATTGCCTCCTCCATCACATGAAGTAATTATGTTAATGTGTCTTCAAGTTCCTCACCTTTCCCATTTGAAGGACCATTCACTTCCTCACATCTTCATACCTTTAGAATAGACTGAGACTGGAGATCCGTGATGGGCAACTGAGTCCAACGAGGCCACCGACAGTCCAGGATTAAATCTCTCTCTGTATTATGTTTCTCTTTTCTTCAGGGTACCTGAGATACTCAGTGTCATTCTTATTGTTCCACTCGGTTCTCAGGCAGAGAGGAATTGAAATCCTGGACTGTTGGGCCCTTCATGTGACCCAGTGCCACCACTGCTATATATATTTACCCCTTAGGATTACTGTTCATGAACATTAATGAACTTGGTGGATGGACAGTATGGGCCACTGTAATCCGGTATGATATATGATTTACCTCAGAGGTTGGGTTCCTTCAGTAGGATATACACTAGAATCTGTCTGTTGTATCATTAGTCAGGGGCAGAGCTACCAGTGGTACAGGTGGTGCAGGGCCCTCCTCTGTGGGGCCCAATGCTGTGCCATCTTTTTTTCTGTAGAGCATTTCTACTGAAGCTCCAAGAGGTGGCAGTGTGGAGCAGTTCCGCATGCTAGGGATATGTATATATGTTTATATATCTATATGAACTTGTTGGTACTCAGAGGAAGGAAGTTCTTTGTTTTCTTCACTTGGTTTTTGTCTTTCTTCCTTTTTACCTTTCACCCTTCTGGCTGCTGTTTCAAGTAACTGATACGCTATAAATGTGATATGCTATACATGTGATATGCTATACATGTGATATGCTATAAATGTGATATGCTATACATGTGATATGCTATACATGTGATATTCTATACATGTGATATGCTATACATGTGATATGCTATACATGTGATATTCTATACATGTGATATGCTATACATGTGATACGCTATACATGTGATATTCTATACATGTGATATGCTATACATGTGATATGCTATACATGTGATATTCTATACATGTGATATGCTATACATGTGATACGCTATAAATGTGATATGCTATACATGTGATATGCTATACATGTGATATGCTATACATGTGATATTCTATACATGTGATATGCTATACATGTGATATGCTATACATGTGATATTCTATACATGTGATATGCTATACATGTGATACGCTATACATGTGATACGCTATAAATGTGATATGCTATACATGTGATATGCTATAAATGTGATATGCTATACATGTGATATGCTATACATGTGATACGCTATACATGTGATACGCTATACATGTGATATGCTATACATGTGATACGCTATACATGTGATACGCTATACATGTGATATGCTATACATGTGATACGCTATACATGTGATATGCTATACATGTGATATGCTATACATGTGATACGCTATACATGTGATACGCTATACATGTGATATGCTATAAATGTTTGCTGTTTATCCAAGCATGTAAAGCCTATTATGCTTCTTCACTATCTCCCAGCGTCTCTTTTTATTGCAGGGGAGGGGATCCAAAGACAATGTTTGCACCGGGGCCCTCCATTTTCTAGCTCCACCACTGCCATTAGTGGCATAAAATCAATTAGACAAGGTTATTGAACTAGTCCGGGGGTTGTCAATAGGTGAACCTGTATCACTAATACAATTAATTAAGACAATATTCTTGGATGTAGAGTTTGCAGTGGCCATTGGACCAGATCTTTAATTCCCAAGACCTGCATCTGTCGAGAGTTTTCCCCTATCCTGCTACACACGACTGAGTGAGCCGATTCCTGCATTTATTATTTCCAGTATGGGTATCGAGATCATTACCGCACTTCTTCCGGCAGTTGTTGGGCACTTCCTTGGCACAGAGATGCCAGCTCACTTGTGACTGCTGGGATGGTTCTGTGGCCCATTGTGGGGCTACTCACCGGACTCCCATCCCAATGGCCATGATACTTATAGAGCTAGATTACGCTATCACAATATTGGGGGCTGAATGGGTTCCCAGTGGGGACACAAAGCAGTATTTATGTGACTATTGTGACCAAAGTAACGTGAACCCCCAAAATATCCTTCAAATATGGAAAATGGTTCCATACCATTGAAGTGCTTATAGCGGCACCTACTGAATACTTAGCGCATAAACTGTAACTTTTATTATCTGCAATTAAAACATTGCATAAATAAAATTTAGTTGGTTAAAATATAAAATATTTTCGCATTCAGATGTAACTGGATGACACTTACGGTATAGCGTATATATGGTAACAGGTTCTTAGAAATAAGTTCTTAATCTTATATTATTTAATTCACTGAGTAAAAAATGTGTAGGCATGCCAATGATCACATACATGCGATTATGGCTAATATAAGTAAGTGATATTATCTATTATAACAAATAATGCAATAATATTACTTACTTGTATAAACCATGATTATCACATTTATATGTATCACAGAAAATGGTGAATGTTTCTCTGTATAATCCATCCAAGGAGATGGACCAATTAAAGACTCTACTCAAAAAGCAAATTACAATATTGCAATTCAAATTATTACTTAAATTACTTCAAAAAATGCATTGTATCACAAAACCAAAGATACAGCGTCACAGCAGGACCGGCCCGTCAGGCCTAGGCCAGGGCCTCAGGGTCAGTCCAGAAATACTAAGTCCAGATGTGAAGATATCCCCAGTATGAGGACAGAGGTTACTCAGCATAACTCGGTCACTCATTAACTTACTTATAATCAAACACAGATAAACTTAAAGTCATTCATCAGACTCCTCATTAACACACTGATCGGGATATTTTTTTTCAAGGTTTTATTGATAATTATTGATTAAAAACAGTTTAAATAAATGCAAATGCAGCCAAACCTTGTAGCTACAGTATATGCGTAGGGCTCTTTATTTGTAGGGCTCTATATGTGTAGGGTTCTATAAGTGTAGGGCTCTATACGTGTAGGGCTCTATATATGTAGGGCTCTATATGTGTAGGGTTCTATATGTGTAGGGTTCTATATGTGTAGGGTTCTATATGTATAGGGCTCTATATGTGTAGGTTTCTGTATGTGTAGGGCTCTATAAAGTAGGGCTCTATATGTGTAGGGTTCTGTATGTGTAGGGCTCTATACGTGTAGGGTTCTATATGCGTAGGGTTCTATATGTGTAGAGCTCAATCCGTGTAGGACTCTATATGTAGGGCTCTATATGTGTAGGGTTCTATATGTATAGGGCTCTATATGTGTAGGGTTCTATATGTGTAGGGCTCTATATGTGTAGGGCTCTATATGTGTAGGGTTCTGTATGTGTAGGGCTCTATACGTGTAGGGTTCTATATGTGTAGGGCTCTATATGTGTAGGGCTCTATATGTGTAGGGTTCTGTATGTGTAGGGCTCTATAATTGTAGGGCTGTATACGTGTAGGGTTCTATATGTGTAGGACTCTATATGTGTAGGGTTCTATATGTGTAGAGCTCAATACGTGTAGGGCTCTATATGTGTAGGGTTCTATATGTGTAGGGCTCTATATGTGTAGGGCTCTATATGTGTAGGGTTCTGTATGTGTAGGGCTCTATACGTGTTGGGCTCTATATGTGTAGGGCTCTATATGCGTAGGGCTCTATATGTGTAGGGCTCTATACGTGTAGGGCTCTATATGTGTAGGGCTCTATATGTGTAGGGTTCTATATGTGTAGGGTTCTATATGTGTAGGGCTCTATATGTGTAGGGTTCTGTATGTGTAGGGCTCTATATGTGTAGGGTTCTATATGTGTAGGGTTCTATATGCGTAGGGTTCTATATGTGTAGAGCTCAATACGTGTAGGGCTCTATATGTAGGGCTCTATATGTGTAGGGTTCTATATGTATAGGGCTCTATATGTGTAGGGTTCTATATGTGTAGGGCTCTATATGTGTAGGGCTCTATATGTGTATGGTTCTGTATGTGTAGGGCTCTATATGTGTAGGGCTCTATATGTGTAGGGTTCTATATGTGTAGGGTTCTATATGTGTAGGACTCTATAAGTGTAGGGCTCTATATGTGTAGGGTTCTATATGTGTAGGGCTCTATATGTGTAGGGCTCTATATGTGTAGGGTTCTGTATGTGTAGGGCTCTATACGTGTAGGGCTCTATATGTGTAGGGTTCTATATGTGTAGGGCTCTATATGTGTAGGGTTCTGTATGTGTAGGGCTCTATACGTGTAGGGCTCTATATGTGTAGGGTTCTATATGTGTAGGGCTCTATATGTGTAGGGCTGTATACGTGTAGGGTTCTATATGTGTAGGACTCTATATGTGTAGGGTTTTATATGTGTAGAGCTCAATACGTGTAGGGCTCTATATGTGTAGGGTTCTATATGTGTAGGGCTCTATATGTGTAGGACTCTATAAGTGTAGGGCTCTATATGTGTAGGGTTCTATATGTGTAGGGCTATATATTTGTAGTGTTCTGTAAGTGTAGGATTCTATATGTGTAGGGTTCTATATGTGTAGGGTTCTATATGTGTAGGGCTTTATATGTATAGGGCTCTATATGTGTAGGGTTCTATATGTGTAGGGCTCTATATGTGTATGGCTCTATATGTGTAGGGTTCTGTATGTGTAGGGCTCTATACGTGTAGGGTTCTATATGTGTAGGGCTCTATATGTGTAGGGCTCTATATGTGTAGGGTTCTGTATGTGTAGGGCTCTATAATTGTAGGGCTGTATACGTGTAGGGTTCTATATGTGTAGGACTCTATATGTGTAGGGTTCTATATGTGTAGAGCTCAATACGTGTAGGGCTCTATATGTGTAGGGTTCTATATGTGTAGGACTCTATATGTGTAGGGTTCTATATGTGTAGGACTCTATAAGTGTAGGGCTCTATATGTGTAGGGTTCTATATGTGTAGGGCTCTATATGTGTAGGGCTCTATATGTGTAGGGTTCTGTATGTGTAGGGCTCTATATGTGTAGGGTTCTATATGTGTAGGGCTCTATATGTGTAGGGCTCTATATGTGTAGGGTTCTGTATGTGTAGGGCTCTATACGTGTAGGGCTCTATATGTGTAGGGTTCTATATGTGTAGTGCTCTATATGTGTAGGGCTCTATATGCGTAGGGCTCTATAATTGTAGGGCTGTATACGTGTAGGGTTCTATATGTGTAGGACTCTATATGTGTAGGGTTCTATATGTGTAGAGCTCAATACGTGTAGGGCTCTATATGTGTAGGGTTCTATATGTGTAGGGCTGTATACGTGTAGGGTTCTATATGTGTAGGACTCTATATGTGTAGGGTTCTATATGTGTAGAGCTCAATACGTGTAGGGCTCTATATGTGTAGGGTTCTATATGTGTAGGACTCTATATGTGTATGGTTCTATATGTGTAGGGCTGTATACGTGTAGGGTTCTATATGTGTAGGACTCTATATGTGTAGGGTTCTATATGTGTAGAGCTCAATACGTGTAGGGCTCTATATGTGTAGGGTTCTATATGTGTAGGGCTCTATAAGTGTAGGACTCTATAAGTGTAGGGTTCTATATGTGTAGGGCTCTATATGTGTAGGACTCTATAAGTGTAGGACTCTATAAGTGTAGGGTTCTATACGTGTAGGGCTCTATATGTGTAGGGTTCTATATGTGTAGGGCTCTATATGTGTAGGACTCTATAAGTGTAGGACTCTATAAGTGTAGGGTTCTATATGTGTAGGGCTCTATATGTGTAGGGTTCTATATGTGAAGGGCTATATATTTGTAGTGTTCTGTAAGTGTAGGATTCTATATGTGTAGGGTGCTATATGTGTAGGGTTCTATATGTGTAGGGTTCTATATGTGTAGGGCTCTATAAGTGTAGGGCTCTATATGTGTAGAGTTCTATATGTGTAGGGCTCTATATGTGTAGGGCTCTATATGTGTAGGGTGCTATATGTGTAGGGTTCTATACATGTAGGGTTCTATATGTGTAGGGCTCTATAAGTGTAGGGCTCTATATGTGTAGGGTTCTATATGTGTAGGATCCTATATGTGTAGGGCTCTATACGTGTAGGGCTCTATAAGTGTAGGGTTCTATACGTGTAGGGCTCTATACGTGTAGGGCTCTATAAGTGTAAGGCTCTATAAGTGTAGGGTTCTATATGTGTAGGGCTCTATACGTGTAGGGCTCTATACGTGTAGGGCTCTATATGTGTAGGGTTCTATAAGTGTAGGGCTCTATATGTGTAGGGCTCTATATGTGTAGGGCTCTATAAGTGTAGGGCTCTATAAGTGTAGGGTTCTATATGTGTAGGGCTCTATACGTGTAGGGCTCTATAAGTGTAGGGCTCTATAAGTGTAGGGCTCTATATGTGTAGGGTGCTATATGTGTAGGGTTCTATATGTGTAGGGCTCTATATGTGTAGGGTTCTATACGTGTAGGGTTCTATACATGTAGGGCTCTATACGTGTAGGGCTCTATAAGTGTAGGGCTCTATATGTGTAGGGTTCTATATGTGTAGGGCTCTATAAGTGTAGGGCTCTATAAGTGTAGGGCTCTATATGTGTAGGGTGCTATATGTGTAGGGTTCTATATGTGTAGGGCTCTATATGTGTAGGGTTCTATACGTGTAGGGTTCTATACATGTAGGGCTCTATACGTGTAGGGCTCTATAAGTGTAGGGCTCTATATGTGTAGGGTTCTATATGTGTAGGGCTCTATAAGTGTAGGGCTCTATATGTGTAGGGTTCTATAAGTGTAGGGCTCTATATGTGTAGGGCTCTATAAGTGTAGGGCTCTATAAGTGTAGGGCTCTATATGTGTAGGGCTCTATAAGTGTAGGGCTCTATATGTGTAGGGTTCTATATGTGTAGGGCTCTATATGTGTAGGGCTCTATACGTGTAGGGCTCTATACGTGTAGGGCTCTATAAGTGTAGGGCTCTATATGTGTAGGGTTCTATAAGTGTAGGGCTCTATATGTGTAGTGCTGTATATGTGTAGGGCTCTATATGTGTAGGCTCTATATGTGTAGGGCTCTATATGTGTAGGGCTCTATAAGTGTAGGGCTCTATATGTGTAGGGCTCTATATGTGTAGGGTGGTATATGTGTAGGGTGCTATATGTGTAGGGCTCTATAAGTGTAGGGCTCTATATGTGTAGGGCTCTATAAGTGTAGGGCTCTATATGTGTAGGGCTGTATATGTGTAGGGCTCTATACGTGTAGGGCTCTATATGTGTAGGGCTCTATATGTGTAGGGCTGTATATGTGTAGGGCTCTATATGTGTAGGCTCTATATGTGTAGGGCTCTATATGTGTAGGGCTCTATAAGTGTAGGGCTCTATA
Source organism: Discoglossus pictus (assembly GCA_027410445.1). Classification (NCBI taxonomy): domain Eukaryota; kingdom Metazoa; phylum Chordata; class Amphibia; order Anura; family Alytidae; genus Discoglossus; species Discoglossus pictus. The sequence continues at coordinate 130,957,498 of CM050171.1, forward strand.
TGTGTAGGGCTCTATATGTGTAGGGTGCTATATGTGTAGGGCTCTATAAGTGTAGGGCTCTATATGTGTAGGGCTCTATAAGTGTAGGGCTCTATATGTGTAGGGCTGTATATGTGTAGGGCTCTATACGTGTAGGGCTCTATATGTGTAGGGCTCTATAAGTGTAGGGCTCTATAAGTGTAGGGCTCTATAAGTGTAGGGCTCTATATGTGTAGGGCTCTATATGTGTAGGGCTCTATATGGGTAGGGCTCTATATGTGTAGGGCTCTATATGCGTAGGGCTCTATATGCGTAGGGCTCTATAAGTGTAGGGTGCTATATGTGTAGGGCTCTATAAGTGTAGGGCTCTATAAGTGTAGGGCTCTATATGTGTAGGGCTCTATATGTGTAGGGCTCTATATGCGTAGGGCTCTATATGTGTAGGGCTCTATAAGTGTAGGGTGCTATATGTGTAGGGCTCTATACGTGTAGGGCTCTATATGTGTAGGGCTCTATAAGTGTAGGGCTCTATAAGTGTAGGGCTCTATATGTGTAGGGCTCTATATGCGTAGGGCTCTATATGTGTAGGGCTCTATAAGTGTAGGGTGCTATATGTGTAGGGCTCTATAAGTGTAGGGCTCTATATGTGTAGGGCTCTTTACGTGTAGGGCTCTATACGTGTAGGGCTCTATATGCGTAGGGCTCTATAAGTGTAGGGTGCTATATGTGTAGGGCTCTATAAGTGTAGGGCTCTATAAGTGTAGGGCTCTATATGTGTAGGGTTCTATATGTGTAAGGCTCTATATGTGTAGGGTTCTATACGTGTAGGGCTCTATATGTGTAGGGCTCTATATGTGTAGGGTGCTATATGTGTAGGGTGCTATATGTGTAGGGCTCTATACGTGTAGGGCTCTATATGTGTAGGGCTCTATATGTGTAGGGCTCTATAAGTGTAGGGCTATATATGTGTAGGGCTATATATGTGTAGGGCTCTATAAGTGTAGGGCTCTATATGTGTAGGGCTCTATATGTGTAGGGCTCTATACGTGTAGGGCTCTATACGTGTAGGGCTCTATATGCGTAGGGCTCTATAAGTGTAGGGTGCTATATGTGTAGGGCTCTATAAGTGTAGGGCTCTATAAGTGTAGGGCTCTATATGTGTAGGGCTCTATATGTGTAGGGCTCTATAAGTGTAGGGCTCTATAAGTGTAGGGCTCTATATGTGTAGGGCTATATATGTGTAGGGCTCTATAAGTGTAGGGCTCTATATGTGTAGGGCTCTATAAGTGTAGGGCTCTATAAGTGTAGGGCTCTATATGTGTAGGGCTCTATAAGTGTAGGGCTATATATGTGTAGGGCTATATATGTGTAGGGCTCTATAAGTGTAGGGCTCTATATGTGTAGGGCTCTATATGTGTAGGGCTATATATGTGTAGGGCTCTATAAGTGTAGGGCTCTATATGTGTAGGGCTCTATAAGTGTAGGGCTCTATATGGTAGGGCTCTATAAGTGTAGGGTTATATATGTGTAGTGCTTTATAAGTGTAGGGCTATATATTTGTAGTGTTCTGTAAGTGTAGGATTCTATATGTGTAGGGTTCTATATGTGTAGGGTTCTATATGTGTAGGGCTCTATAAGTGTAGGGCTCTATATGTGTAGGGCTCTATAAGTGTAGGGCTCTATATGGTAGGGCTCTATAAGTGTAGGGCTATATATGTGTAGGGCTCTATAAGTGTAGGGCTATATATTTGTAGTGTTCTGTAAGTGTAGGATTCTATATGTGTAGGGTTCTATAAGTGTAGGGTTCTATAAGTGTAGGGTTCTATATGTGTAGGGCTCTATAAGTGTAGGGCTCTATATGTGTAGGGCTCTATATGTGTAGGACTCTATAAGTGTAGGGCTCTATAAGTGTAGGGCTCTATATGTGTAGGGTTCTATATGTGTAGGGTTCTATAAGTGTAGGGCTCTATATGTGTAGGGCTCTATATGTGTAGGGCTCTATATGTGTAGGGTTCTATATGTGTAGGGTTCTATATGTGTAGGGCTCTATAAGTGTAGGGCTCTATATGTGTAGGGCTCTATATGTGTAGGACTCTATAAGTGTAGGGCTCTATAAGTGTAGGGCTCTATAAGTGTAGGGCTCTATATGTGTAGGGCTCTATATGTGTAGGGCTATATATGTGTAGGGCTTTATATGTGTAGGGCTCTATAAGTGTAGGGCTCTATATGTGTAGGGCTCTATAAGTGTAGGGCTCTATAAGTGTAGGGTGCTATATGTGTAGGGCTCTATATGTGTAGGGTTCTATATGTGTAAGGTTCTATACCTGTAGGGCTCTATATGTGTAGGGCTCTATATGTGTAGGGTGCTATATGTGTAGGGTGCTATATGTGTAGGGCTCTATACGTGTAGGGCTCTATACGTGTAGGGCTCTATAAGTGTAGGGCTGTATAAGTGTAGGGCTATATATGTGTAGGGCTATATATGTGTAGGGCTCTATAAGTGTAGGGCTCTATATGTGTAGGGCTCTATATGTGTAGGGCTCTATACGTGTAGGGCTCTATACGTGTAGGGCTCTATATGCGTAGGGCTCTATAAGTGTAGGGTGCTATAAGTGTAGGGCTCTATATGTGTAGGGCTCTATATGTGTAGGGTTCTATATGTGTAGGGTTCTATATGTGTAGGGCTCTATAAGTGTAGGGCTCTATATGTGTAGGGCTCTATATGTGTAGGGCTATATATGTGTAGGGCTATATATGTGTAGGGCTCTATAAGTGTAGGGCTCTATATGAGTAGGGCTCTATAAGTGTAGGGCTCTATAAGTGTAGGGTGCTATATGTGTAGGGCTCTATATGTGTAGGGTTCTATATGTGTAAGGCTCTATATGTGTAGGGTTCTATACGTGTAGGGCTTTATATGTGTAGGGCTCTATATGTGTAGGGTGCTATATGTGTAGGGTGCTATATGTGTAGGGCTCTATACGTGTAGGGCTCTATACGTGTAGGGCTCTATAAGTGTAGGGCTCTATAAGTGTAGGGCTCTATATGTGTAGGGCTCTATATGTGTAGGGCTCTATAAGTGTAGGGCTATATATGTGTAGGGCTATATATGTGTAGGGCTCTATAAGTGTAGGGCTCTATATGTGTAGGGCTCTATATGTGTAGGGCTCTATACGTGTAGGGCTCTATACGTGTAGGGCTCTATATGCGTAGGGCTCTATAAGTGTAGGGTGCTATATGTGTAGGGCTCTATAAGTGTAGGGCTCTATAAGTGTAGGGCTCTATATGTGTAGGGCTCTATAAGTGTAGGGCTCTATAAGTGTAGGGCTCTATATGTGTAGGGCTATATATGTGTAGGGTGCTATATGTGTAGGGCTCTATAAGTGTAGGGCTCTATATGTGTAGGGCTCTATAAGTGTAGGGCTCTATAAGTGTAGGGCTCTATATGTGTAGGGCTCTATATGTGTAGGGCTCTATATGTGTAGGGCTCTATAAGTGTAGGGCTATATATGTGTAGGGCTATATATGTGTAGGGCTCTATAAGTGTAGGGCTCTATATGTGTAGGGCTCTATAAGTGTAGGGCTCTATATGTGTAGGGCTCTATATGTGTAGGGCTCTATATGTGTAGGGCTCTATATGGAAGGGCTCTATAAGTGTAGGGCTATATATGTGTAGGGCTCTATAAGTGTAGGGCTCTATATGTGTAGGATTCTATATGTGTAGGGTTCTATATATGTAGGGTTCTATATGTGTAGGGCTCTATAAGTGTAGGGCTCTATATGGTAGGGCTCTATAAGTGTAGGGCTCTATATGTGTAGGGCTATATATGTGTAGGGCTCTATAAGTGTAGGGCTATATATGTGTAGGGCTCTATAAGTGTAGGGCTCTATATGTGTAGGGCTCTATATGTGTATGGCTCTATAAGTGTAGGGCTATATATGTGTAGGGCTCTATAAGTGTAGGGTGCTATATGTGTAGGGCTATATATGTGTAGGGTTATATATGTGTAGGGCTCTATAAGTGTAGGGCTCTATAAGTGTAGGGCTATATATGTGTAGGGCTCTATAAGTGTAGGGCTCTATATGTGTAGGATTCTATATGTGTAGGGTTCTATATATGTAGGGTTCTATATGTGTAGGGCTCTATAAGTGTAGGGCTCTATATGGTAGGGCTCTATAAGTGTAGGGCTCTATATGTGTAGGGCTATATATGTGTAGGGCTCTATAAGTGTAGGGCTATATATGTGTAGGGCTCTATAAGTGTAGGGCTCTATATGTGTAGGGCTCTATATGTGTATGGCTCTATAAGTGTAGGGTGCTATATGTGTAGGGCTATATATGTGTAGGGTTATATATGTGTAGGGCTCTATAAGTGTAGGGCTCTATAAGTGTAGGGCTATATATGTGTAGGGTTATATATTTGTAGTGTTCTGTAAGTGTAGGATTCTATATGTGTACAGTTCTAAATGTATAGGGTTCTTTATGTGTAGGGCTCTATAAGTTTAAGGCACTAAATGTGTAGTGTTCTATACGCGTAGGGTTCTATATCATATACATTATATAAAATATGTAATACACTAAAAATATATATATATTTGTTTTGCACCAGGACCCTCTATTCACTGCCAGATGTGCCCCCTATTTAGTTTAAAGCGTCTCTCTTGTGGCCCCTGAGTCACTCAAAGGGCCACAGTGTTTTTGACCAAAGCAAAATTGTACAGTTGCTGTAGGAAAGAAAAAGCACTAAATTCCTTATTATTAGAGATATAAATATGTAAAGTGCTGGGGGCCACATGGGAAGCTGTGGGGGCCACATTGGAAGTGTTGGGGGGCACATGTGACCCCTGGACTCCTTTTACCCACCACTGATTTACACACATTAGTATATAAGGATATTGGGACTTATCCTGTTTTATGTGCGCCTTTGTGGAAGAGCGCCGCCGCTGGCTCTAGGAACACGGGCACGCTTGTGTCGCCATCTACCAGTGAAAAATAGGTAGATCACCCCAACCCCCTAACCCTCTAACCCCCTAACCCTAAGCCCCTAACCCCCTAACCCTAACCCCCTAACCATCCAACCCTAACCCCCTAACCCTAACCCCCTAAACCCCTAACCCCGTAACCACTTACCAGGTGTAGTAGCTCATTCATAGCACAAGATGGTTCTTGGAGCGCACGTGGACAGCGGCTTACACAAAACAGGATAGGTTCTGATATTGATCATACTGTACAAAATAATTTTATTTTCAATATTTTACATTTACTAATCTTTGAAAGATTATTATAGTATAGCAAATTAAATAGAATACAGTGTACAGTATAAATATAAAGGACACAGAGCCCTAGACAGTAATGAACATAAATACTGTACAGATAGAGCATTATATGTGGCACATTACTGTGAGGCCCTGCAGCTCCGCGGTCCGGCACCAGATGGCAGCAGAGACACGGCCAGTCAGTGACATATAACAGGGGGCGGGCCCTGTGTCCCGGCATGCCTTGCGCTCAGTGTGAAGGTGAAGGTGAAATTGTAGCAATGTCGTCTCGGCGGGTGGTCGAGCTCTTCTATGATGTGGTGTCTCCCTACTCCTGGCTCGGGTTTGAGGTGATACAAGCTGCGGGTGATGTGTCCTCATTATAGATATATGTACAGAACATGACGATAGAATATAAAATATATATACACACAGATATAAATATATAATCACACACCTGACACATCACCTCATAGTCCCCAGTCTGTATATTAACCACACGATCACAGGGAAAGCTCTGAGGATGGGACCCAGATATGACCGGTATATCATCACTGGGCTGAGGGAAGCCAAGAGCCTGGGGAAAGGGGGCTGAGGGAAGCTGACAGCCTGGGGAAAGGGGGCTGAGGGAAGGCAACAGGCTGGGGAAAGGGGGCTGAGGGAAGCTGACAGCCTGGGGAAAGGGGGCTGAGGGAAGCCAACAGGCTGGGGAAAGGGGGCTGAGGGAAGCCAACAGGCTGGGGAAAGGGGGCTGAGGGAAGCCAACAGGCTGGGGAAAGGGGGCTGAGGGAAGCCAAGAGCCTGGGGAAAGGGGGCTGAGGGAAGCCAAGAGCCTGGGGAAAGGGGGCTGAGGGAAGCCAAGAGCCTGGGGAAAGGGGGCTGAGGGAAGCCAACAGGCTGGGGAAAGGGGGCTGAGGGAAGCCAACAGGCTGGGGAAAGGGGGCTGAGGGAAGCCAACAGGCTGGGGAAAGGGGGCTGAGGGAAGCCAACAGGCTGGGGAAAGGGGGCTGGGGAAAGGGGGCTGAGGGAAGCCAACAGGCTGGGGAAAGGGGGCTGAGGGAAGCCAACAGGCTGGGGAAAAGGGGGCTGAGGGAAGCCAACAGGCTGGGGAAAGGGGGCTGAGGGAAGGCAACAGGCTGGGGAAAGGGGGCTGAGGGAAGCCAAGAGCCTGGGGAAAGGGGGCTGAGGGAAGCCAACAGGCTGGGGAAAGGGGGCTGAGGGAAGCCAACAGGCTGGGGAAAGGGGGCTGAGGGAAGCCAACAGGCTGGGGAAAGGGGGCTGAGGGAAGCCAACAGGCTGGGGAAAGGGGGCTGAGGGAAGCCAACAGGCTGGGGAAAGGGGGCTGAGGGAAGCCAAGAGGCTGGGGAAAGGGGGCTGAGGGAAGCCAAGAGCCTGGGGAAAGGGGGCTGAGGGAAGCCAAGAGCCTGGGGAAAGGGGGCTGAGGGAAGCCAACAGGCTGGGGAAAGGGGGCTGAGGGAAGCCAACAGGCTGGGGAAAGGGGGCTGAGGGAAGCCAACAGGCTGGGGAAAGGGGGCTGAGGGAAGCCAACAGGCTGGGGAAAGGGGGCTGAGGGAAGCCAACAGGCTGGGGAAAGGGGGCTGAGGGAAGCCAACAGGCTGGGGAAAGGGGGCTGAGGGAAGCCAAGAGCCTGGGGAAAGGGGGCTGAGGGAAGCCAAGAGCCTGGGGAAAGGGGGCTGAGGGAAGCCAACAGGCTGGGGAAAGGGGGCTGAGGGAAGCCAACAGGCTGGGGAAAGGGGGCTGAGGGAAGCCAACAGGCTGGGGAAAGGGGGCTGAGGGAAGGCAACAGGCTGGGGAAAGGGGGCTGAGGGAAGGCAACAGGCTGGGGAAAGGGGGCTGAGGGAAGGCAACAGGCTGGGGAAAGGGGGCTGAGGGAAGGCAACAGGCTGGGGAAAGGGGGCTGAGGGAAGGCAACAGGCTGGGGAAAGGGGGCTGAGGGAAGGCAACAGGCTGGGGAAAGGGGGCTGAGGGAAGGCAACAGGCTGGGGAAAGGGGGCTGAGGGAAGGCAACAGGCTGGGGAAAGGGGGCTGAGGGAAGGCAACAGGCTGGGGAAAGGGGGCTGAGGGAAGGCAACAGGCTGGGGAAAGGGGGCTGAGGGAAGGCAACAGGCTGGGGAAAGGGGGCTGAGGGAAGGCAACAGGCTGGGGAAAGGGGGCTGAGGGAAGGCAACAGGCTGGGGAAAGGGGGCTGAGGGAAGGCAACAGGCTGGGGAAAGGGGGCTGAGGGAAGGCAACAGGCTGGGGAAAGGGGGCTGAGGGAAGGCAACAGGCTGGGGAAAGGGGGCTGAGGGAAGGCAACAGGCTGGGGGAAAGGGGGCTGAGGGAAGGCAACAGGCTGGGGAAAGGGGGCTGAGGGAAGGCAACAGGCTGGGGAAAGGGGGCTGAGGGAAGGCAACAGGCTGGGGAAAGGGGGCTGAGGGAAGGCAACAGGCTGGGGAAAGGGGGCTGAGGGAAGGCAACAGGCTGGGGAAAGGGGGCTGAGGGAAGGCAACAGGCTGGGGAAAGGGGGCTGAGGGAAGGCAACAGGCTGGGGAAAGGGGGCTGAGGGAAGCCAACAGGCTGGGGAAAGGGGGCTGAGGGAAGGCAACAGGCTGGGGAAAGGGGGCTGAGGGAAGGCTACAGGCTGGGGAAAGGGGGCTGAGGGAAGGCTACAGGCTGGGGAAAGGGGGCTGAGGGAAGGCTACAGCCTGGGGAAAGGGGGCTGAGGGAAGGCTACAGCCTGGGGAAAGGGGGCTGAGGGAAGCCAAGAGCCTGGGGAAAGGGGGCTGAGGGAAGCCAAGAGCCTGGGGAAAGGGGGCTGAGGGAAGCCAAGAGCCTGGGGAAAGGGGGCTGAGGGAAGCCAAGAGCCTGGGGAAAGGGGGGCTGAGGGAAGCCAAGAGCCTGGGGAAAGGGGGCTGAGGGAAGCCAAGAGCCTGGGGAAAGGGGGCTGAGGGAAGCCAAGAGCCTGGGGAAAGGGGGCTGAGGGAAGCCAAGAGCCTGGGGAAAGGGGGCTGAGGGAAGCCAAGAGCCTGGGGAAAGGGGGCTGAGGGAAGCCAAGAGCCTGGGGAAAGGGGGCTGAGGGAAGCCAAGAGCCTGGGGAAAGGGGGCTGAGGGAAGCCAAGAGCCTGGGGAAAGGGGGCTGAGGGAAGCCAAGAGCCTGGGGAAAGGGGGCTGAGGGAAGCCAAGAGCCTGGGGAAAGGGGGCTGAGGGAAGCCAAGAGCCTGGGGAAAGGGGGCTGAGGGAAGCCAAGAGCCTGGGGAAAGGGGGCTGAGGGAAGGCTACAGCCTGGGGAAAGGGGGCTGAGGGAAGGCTACAGCCTGGGGAAAGGGGGGCTGAGGGAAGCCAAGAGCCTGGGGAAGGGGGGCTGAGGGAAGCCAAGAGCCTGGGAAAAGGGGGCTGAGGGAAGCCAAGAGCCTGGGGAAAGGGGGCTGAGGGAAGCCAAGAGCCTGGGGAAAGGGGGCTGAGGGAAGCCAAGAGCCTGGGGAAGGGGGGCTGAGGGAAGCCAAGAGCCTGGGGAAAGGGGGCTGAGGGAAGCCAAGAGCCTGGGGAAAGGGGTCTGAGGGAAGCTGACAGGCTGGGGAAAGGGGGCGGAGGGAAGCCGACAGGCTGGGGAAAGGGGGCGGAGGGAAGCCGACAGGCTGGGGAAAGGGGGCGGAGGGAAGCCGACAGGCTGGGGAAAGGGGGCGGAGGGAAGCCGACAGGCTGGGGAAAGGGGGCTGAGGGAAGCCGACAGGCTGGGGGCAGGGAGGCTAACTGGCAGGGGGAGGACTCCCATGTTACCCATAGTTCCTTTATGAGCATTTTAGGGTAAACTACACAACTGTTCCGCAATAATTAATCCCATGATGCTCAGCTCTGGGACTCCTGGGGGTTAATATTAAATACCAGCTGCAGATTCAATGTAATGGGAGCATTCTACACTGATATAGCCAACATAAACACACAGTGATAACAGCACATGCATGGAACCCATCATAAACACACATCGGATCAGGTCACACACTGCGACACCCTGATATATACACACAACCAATGACATCCAGCTACACACTGAGATATCAGGACACAAATACACACATTATATACATATCACTGAGCTAATGACATAACCCCAGCCGTATACACGAGCACACTCCGCTCATCGGTACACAATGATCCAGTACACAATGGGTACACACCTCCGCACAAGGTAGTGTAATGCGTGACATCTTTGTACACAGTGATATAAAATACATTAAGATCCCAACTATCATACACACACGTATGTAACTTTGCTGAACACGTGAGGAGCGCCCAGAACCTGACGTCCTATAATAATACAGAATCGTATGCGTTACACTTAAGGGGAAATATCAAGTGGGAAATGTTATGTGAGATGAGAGAAGGATCTGCTAGATATAGATGGAGAAGATGTCCTTTGCACAGGGGAGGTGAGACAGGAACTCCTACAGGATAAAGAGATCATGGAAGCCACCGAGGGCGTCCATTGCCCCTGTGGAAGGACTTGTCCTACAGAATTGCCATCAGTTGTGTAACGTGTCGCACTAATAATGGACGTCTCACACAGGCTATTTGGCCACTGCTAGAGATGTCACTGGTAAATATTTATGTGCCAATTGCAATAGGTGATGACCATGTTTGGATTCCCATCCACCTTCTTCTACAAGTCCGCATTCTCTGTGGGTTTTCATTGTAATTCAGAACATTTTGCTGTTCCCTATGTATGTTACACAGAGGCGCCATCTTGGCTCCAAGCATGTATAAGACACCAGATAAAGACGTCATGGTTTCACTCCTTTGACTGTTGGCACTGATGAGGGATGTTTTACGCCAATGTAGGGCATATATACTTGGGTATGTTACATATTCCCAGCATGCCTTGGTCTTCTCACCCATCACTACTTCTCCCTCACTATTTCTCTTGGGTCCATATGGTTTCCAGTATTAATATTACTCCAAGCTAATTACAAAACTACAGACACAGCCAAGGTTTCCTGTACTGACGCAGAATGTACAACTGACCTTCCATTAAGTAGTCGGGGGGGCTGTCCTCCATTTTGTATTTCTCCTACATTGACTTTCCAGTCCACACGCCTGTACCCACCTTTCTGTTTTTCTCTTTGGCGCAGATTCTGTGTCGGTATCGTAACATCTGGAATGTGGATGTCCGGTTGCGCCCAGGGTTTCTTGGTGGAATCATGCATGCAACTGGTAGGTACACGTGGAAATATAAGGGATATATTGGGGGGATAATATATATATACCACCTGTAGTGCAATGTATTCGGGTATGATGAGAGTATTCCTTTTTAATACTATTCTAAGACTGTCCTACCACCAGTAAGTACCTTTATGGTGTGTAATAATTCGGTTTCGGACTGTGGTTATTCTGTGGATGAACTCAGTGGCCGTGTCCATGGTCTGAGAGTGCCATAGACGTATGGATCCTGTATCTCTAACCAGTGCGAGTTCCAGAGAACGCTGTCCTGCTCGCCCAGTATCACGACTCTGTCACTGAGGATAGTCATACCATCCCGATACAAGGACTAAACCATTGGAAGGTCCAGAGCATGATGGTCCTGCTGGTCCCGTATCGTGACAGTTCTAGTAAATCTAGCAGTTTTTTTTTTTCAGTGGGAAGAAGGGATTGGGTTTATCTAAAGTGCTACAGATAAAATAACCAAATGTAGGTATTGGCAGAACCTTCTGGGTTTTATCTGGTCATGTTTGGAGCACAATGTTTTTTTGGAGGTGACTTTCCCATTAGCAGTCATTGTGCATTTTGTGTAGTGTATCCAGCTGTACAAGAGCAACATGTCTACACCGAGTCTATATGTGCCATTGTACAACTGGACCAATAATGACCATGAACCCAGAGTGCAGCCATGTCATGTGTCTCTTCTCTCACAGGTAACTCTCCACCTGCAATGGTCCCCAAGAAAGGGTCCTACATGGCCCAGGACATAGAGAGACTGTCCGAGTTCTACCAGGTTCCTCTTCACCAGCCCAGCGACTTCTTCCAATCCGTCCTCAAGAAAGGTCCGTTCCGGTTGTTTTGTCCGATACTCTCTCACTTTTTCTTCTTGTCAGTTTAATATAATTGTACTAGCGACTCGCCCGTCAAAGTCGCGGCAAAAAAATTGTAAGGCAGGGAATGCTGTTTGCCCCACCATGTAAGGCTTTTAGTCCTCTGAGTACCTTCGGCGCTCATTGCAAGCCTTGCACCTTAAAAATAGAGCCCGCTTCATAATATGCTTCATTAGTCTTGACTTTCTTCTTTAGGGTGTCACTGTCGAAAGAAACATGGAAGCCTCCTGGAACTTACTAGATAAATAATATGCACTTACTTTTATGTACTTTATTTTATTAAGAAGCATTTATAAGCTCTGTTTTGCTGCCTAAAATCATACAAATAGTCCCTGTATGGGTCTGCCCTATGCAGCATATGCAGACACCGACTCTGTAGAGCTGGATGTGTAGTTTTCTAGCCTATCAGGGCCATGTCTCAGCAGCAGAGAGATGGTCACTGATTGATTAGTATAAGGCACAGCAGATTCTGCAAATGGCAGACCCATACAGAGACTATATGTTTGCTTTTAGGCAGTAAAAAAACGATATTATAATCACTTCTAAATAAAATGCATAAAGGTAAATGAATACCCAGGTACATTATATACATAGTAACACCCAGGGACCTTCCAGATTTATTTAAAGCAGTCCCAGCACCCACTGCACTATTGGCCGGTCCAGGTATATATTACGGGGTCTCCAGTGATATAAAGCAGACCCTGATTTCCTGCCTCAGTCTCTTAGTAACACGTCCCCTCTTCCAGGCAGTCTCACGGCCATGCGCTTTGTAACTGCTGTGGAGATGTCTCATCCGGAGTACGTGGAGCCGGTGTCCCGAGAGCTGTGGAGACGGATCTGGTCTGAGGTTGGTGATTATTGGGACCGATCTGTGTACGGTGGAAGCTTCTATCCCTCTTCTGTCCGCCATAAGAATAAGATAAATGATGTTGTGGTCAATAATCATTCCATTTAACATATTTTTTTAGACATATATATATATAATATTTGTGTCCATGTGGTCTGATATTTATTTTCTCACTTTTCACCGTAGGATAAGGACATTACTGAACCCGCCAGTATTATAGAGGTAAGAGCATTTGTTTGTTTTTTATTCTTATTATTTTGTGTTAAAGGTACGTAGAAGGTTCCTGGTTGTTCCTAGGTATATAGTATCTTTGCTTATCTATTTTTATGTATTTTATTAAGCGCTTATAAGCTCTGCTTTTACTGCCAAAAATTACACAAATAGTCCCTGTATGGTTTGGCCCTCTGCAGCTTATGCAGACCTAGACTCTGTAGGCCTGGGCACCTTCCATATATGTTTTCCGTCCCCCCGCAGGCTGCCAATAAAGCGGGACTCCCTGAGGACCAGTCTAAGAAACTGCTGGGTGCCATCTCACAGCCAGAGGTGAAGAACAAGTTAAAGGAGACCACCGAGGAGGCTCTGAAATACGGGGTAAGGATGGGGAGCAGAGTGGGGTCTGGGGGTGAGAAAACGATTGGTGTTAGAACACGTCCCACCATGGTAACTTCTGTGTGTGTGTAGAGGCGGAGCTAGTGAATGGAAGGGCCCCTGTGCAGAATGATTGGGGGGGATCCCCAACTTCTCTATACAAGGTAGATGGTCATAGGAGGAGGATGTTGGTTGACGGGCGGGGGCAGTGTGCAAGCGGGCGGCGTTGGGTGACAGCCCGGGGTGGGGGCAGTGTGCAAGCGGGCGGTGTTGGGCGACAGCCTGGGGCAGTGTGCATGCGGGCGGCGTTGGGTGAGAGCCCGGGGTGGGGGCAGTGTGCAAGCGGGCGGCGTTGGGTGACAGCCCGGGGCGGGGGCAGTGTGCAAGCGGGCGGCGTTGGGCGACAGCCTGGGGCAGTGTGCATGCGGGCGGCGTTGGGTGACAGCCCGGGGTGGGGGCAGTGTGCAAACGGGCGGCGTTGGGTGACAGCCCGGGGCGGGGGCAGTGTGCAAGCGGGCGGCGTTGGGTGACAGCCCGGGGCGGGGGCAGTGTGCAAGCGGGCGGCGTTGGGTGACAGGCGGGGGCAGTGTGCAAGCGGGCGGCGTTGGGTGACAGGCGGGGGCAGTGTGCAAGCGGGCGGCGTTGGGTGACAGGCGGGGGCAGTGTGCAAGCGGGCGGCGTTGGGTGACAGCCTGGGGCGGGGGCAGTGTGCAAGCGGGCGGCGTTGGGCGACAGCCCGGGGCGGGGGCAGTGTGCAAGCGGGCGGCGTTGGGCGACAGCCCGGGGCGGGGGCAGTGTGCAAGCGGGCGGCGTTGGGCGACAGCCCGGGGCGGGGGGCAGTGTGCAAGCGGGCGGCGTTGGGCGACAGCCCGGGGCGGGGGCAGTGTGCAAGCGGGCGGCGTTGGGTGACAACCCTGTGTGCAAGAGGACGGCCGCAGCCTCTATTTGCCATACACCCTCTCTGTTCCCCTTACCTCCCTCCTTTGCACTGTACCGGCTGATTCATTGGTGGTTTAGCAGATAAATGGAGTCCCACCCCCACCGATCGGACCCCCTCCCACATGAAGTTCTCTGAGCTGCATATTGGCATAGAGGAGCCGCAATATTAATCATAAATATTTCAGTAATTATTTATTGTAGAAAAAGACCGCTAGTACAATGTATAGATGGTTTAAAGGCTCTTTAAAACTAAATCCAAAATCTGTTGGGGTGACAGTCCGTTTAAACAAGCTGTTCCTCCCTCCCCCCTGTGTGCTCTTCCTCCTCCCTCCCCCCCCCTGTGTGTCGCTCCTCCTCCCTCCCCCCCTGTGTGTCGCTCCTCCTCCCTCCCCCCCTGTGTGTCGCTCCTCCTCCCTCCCCCCCTGTGTGTCGCTCCTCCTCCCTCCCCCCCCCCCTGTGTGTCGCTCCTCCTCCCTCCCCCCCCCCCCCCTGTGTGTCGCTCCTCCTCCCTCCCCCCCCCCCGTGTGTGTCGCTCCTCCTCCCTCCCCCCCCCCCCTGTGTGTCGCTCCTCCTCCCTCCCCCCCCTGTGTGTCGCTCCTCCTCCCTCCCCCTTGTGTGCTCTTCCTCCTCCCTCCCCCCCCTGTGTGTCGCTCCTCCCTCCCCCTTGTGTGCTCTTCCTCCTCCCTCCCCCCCTGTGTGTCGCTCCTCCTCCCTCCCCCCCTGTGTGTCGCTCCTCCTCCCTCCCCCCCTGTGTGCTCTTCCTCCTCCCTCCCCCCCTGTGTGCTCTTCCTCCTCCCTCCCCCCCTGTGTGCTCCTCCTCCTCCCTCCCCACCTGTGTGCTCCTCCTCCTCCCTCCCCCCCTGTGTGTCGCTCCTCCTCCCTCCCCCCCTGTGTGTTGTGTTCTCCTTAATCACTATATTGTCTCTCCCCTCTCAGGCCTTCGGGATGCCCACCATGGTGGCTCATATAGATGGCAAGTCGCACCTGTACTTTGGGTCGGATCGATTTGAAGTGTTAGCTCACCAGCTGGGTAAGTTTCTACCAGCGCAAAATCAAATTAAGGCTTTGCCCCCCCCCCCCCCCCCCCCCCCTCTTCCCCAATCTATCCACCCCTTGAGGTCAATAAAATATGTGTAATAAGTAATCAGATCACCCCTCTGGTCTCAGATGAGTTTCTTAAGTAATTATCTGCGGGATGCACCTTTTAAAATTAAGATTCCTTATGTACTGGCATGTTATGAGCCCCTGTGCTTTTTTTAAAAGCATTTTGTGGGTGGAGCTTCTGTGGTTTTGATTGGATTGTGCCAGTAAAGTGAATGGGCACCCGCCGGGGAGGCTACAACACATTTTGCCACAGGTTTCAAATAACAGAAGAAAATTAGAACTTATGTGATTTAAAGGGACATGGCAGGTGTTACTGGGTGTACTTTCGTGTGATTGTAGGGTCTGTATCCTCACACAGGGCGGCAAAGCTGATGCCGGGACAAGTTGCAGAAATTACTTCTTGATTGATAAATAATAATAAACCCCTTCTCTCTAACAATCCATATTTCAGACCTCTTGGTACTTTAATTCTCCCACATGGGCTAGGACTTGCATCACGGGCCCAGCACCAGCCTGTCCATCTCCCCTTCTAGGTGCTGATGAATCTACAGCCCCAGGTTTTTTTGATAGGGTATTGTGAATACTGGAGCCAGGGTGTCTGGGTGATGGGTCAGGGACTACTGTCTGTGACTCCGGGGTGTACATACTTAGGTTAGTGGGGAGTATTTTTCCATTACTCAAGGTGCCTAGTGGTGGGGCTGGCTAGGAAGCCAGGGGGCACAGTGATCTCTAGGGCTTGGTGTGTTTAGGGGCAGTGGCCTTGACCTGTTCTCTAGCCAAACTCCTCCCTGGTTGTGATACCTTGTTGTTGAGTCCGCCATTGTGGTCGAGGTGGCCTCATGATGTATTCACTTTTAGTGGCCAACCAAGACCTCCATAACAACGTTTCTAACAATTTGGGCTCCCTGTTAGATTGAACAGAGGTCATGAACAATGACTAAGGTCAAGTATTTCCTAATTGGGGGTTAACTGTGAGACAAAGGATCAGAGGAGTATACGGGTATACCTTGCTGTGATGCACATAAAATCGTTACCCCAAAAATGTAAATCTGATCCAGAGCACTCGAGGCTCGCGTGACCTGGTGGAAATGAGTCTTGGTGGGTCCAGGGCACAGAACCAGGGGAAACATCCACAAACATAACCATTTAACCAGGGGTCCTTGAGCCTATAACAAATGTGGTATATCCTCTTTAGGATTGTCCTTATGGCCAAAACAATTGTCCAAATGGCCATAAGTCCAACTGTCTTGGGGTTTGTGACTTCTATATTTATATATTTTCATGAATTTGCCCCACGGGGTTGTTACCAGTCTGTATCTAATGCTCCTCTATCCTTGTGATTTATTTTCAGGTGAGAAATGGCTGGGCCCAGTGCCTAACAAACCGAAACTGTAAAACCTTATCTGAGCAACCGGATACCAAAAAGTGCCATTAATTCTTATCCCTGTAGATATTAAATCCCTTGTTTAATTCCATGGATTCCCCTTTGTCCTGATTGGCAGCTCCTCGCTGTGTAATGATCATTATATTTGGATTATATCCCTCGCTGTCCTTTATTATTTGTATTCAGATAACAACAATCTGTAAAGAAATAGAAATGTAGCAATTTAATAAATTTATTAAAAAAAAAAATTGTAGTGAACCAAAAACAATTCTAAATGGACGAGGCCAAAGGTCAAACATTGTATTGAGGTGTTTTCTAGGAATAAACATGGAGACACTCAGGGTATTTAAATGGACAGTAAATTGTTTCTGACATTTTTAGAATTAATAAAGTTTTTGATACTCTAAGAATAACATAAAAAAGTAACTTGGGTCATGTGATCAGCTCCAATTGATGAGCAAATGATGGACAGCAGTGGATACATGTGGTACTGCATGTAGTGGGCCAGACAAACTAAAGGGTGACGTACAGAAGAAATCAAAGTCACATCTTAGTAGATATGTCCCATTAAATGCATAAATAAACCGCTCCGTGTCCTTGGCATCCCTCTAAACAATAAGATATGGGCAGGAAGTGGGAGCGCTTAGACTTTGAGAGGGTGCTATTGTGGTTTTAGTTTATTAAATTTACACCAAAATGTCCATAAATGGTGGAGCTTAGAAAAATATCCTCAGCGTTTTCCGGCCCCTTTGAATGAAAGCCAATTGCTAACCATACCCAGCAAGTGCCCGGGCTGCAGTGAGTTTCGGTCCGTGCAGCGAGTGCTGGAGGTCACCACAAGTCTTATGAGAAGCATCAATGTCTTGGCCAGAAGGCCTCGTACCATCTTCTGCTGTCCTTCTCCATTCCAGCATATTAACCATCACTATAGATGCAGAAGCCTTGCAAGGTCTTATGGGAGCGCCACAAAATGATACTCATCTTAATGATATTAGATACAAATAGAAACCAACCACAATACTATGATCAAAAACAGCGTAACAGTGCTCAATGTCAGGCAGCAGCTGCCAAGGGAAGTAAATATTAGCAAGTATTAATAAGGGTAGGGAAGCAAATATAATTCTCCCTAGTACGCCCTCATTTGAAATATGGAGGGCAATCTTGGGCACCTCTTCATAAATAGGACATTTTAGAGCTGACAAAGTAAACAGAAGAGCAACAAAACTAATAATGGGAATGCAATCCTGGACTGTTGGTGCCTTCATAGGACCAGTGCGATATACATAAGTATCAATATGTCTCTTGTATCGTTAGTGTGTCAGTATCAATTAAACAAGGTTGTTGACCTAGCCAATAGGTGGCTCTGTATCACTAATACATTTAATTATGGTAATATATTGGATATGATTGGAGGCAGCTTTATCAATAAATGTTTTTTAAACACTATACTGTACAGGGGTGGAGCTAGTGAATTAAGGGCCCGGGGGCAAAATAACTTGGTCCTCCTCTCCTTTGCAACTTATCTATCTGCGCATTGGGTTCAAAAATATATGCAGATGGTCACATCACTCCTAGTGTTATCGCCTTTCTATAGAGTAATCAACTGCTATCCTTATCTAATAAATTAAGATTCTTATTTCAAGTAGACGAGGGCCTCTACCCTGTTGTGGGCCCTGGTGCTTTGCACCTCCTGCACCAGCAGTATCTCCGCTACTGATAGGTGACTATCAGTGCCCTTGGATCAGATGTTTGATTCCCAAGACCTCCATCTCTTGGGAGCTTTCCCCTAGTCCTCAACACACACTACTGACTACCCGGATGCCTTGACTTGGGTATCAAAATAATTTGTTTCCTTCTTGGCATATTTGGGCATCTACCAGTTGCTGGTCACTTCCTTGGCATAATGAGACAAACGACCCCCTTGTGATGGTACTGTAAGTATTGCGGCCCACTATGCTGCTAGTCACAAGACTCCCATCCCAATGGGCATAATAAGACTGGGGAACAGGATCACAATATTGGCGTGGTGAATGGGCTCCCAGTTGGTACACAGAAAAATTATTACGTAACTAATGTCACCTGCAGCTAAATTAAGGTGAGCCTGCAATGCTGTGAGAATGGGCCTCAACACTACGGAAAAATATACAAAAAAATGTAAGTAGATCTCATTGGGGCCCACCCAGAGGAGGGCCTCGGTGCATTGCACTTCCTGCACCAGCTGTAGATCCACCCCAGAATATTATAGACTGTGTATTGTTGAAGAGGGGTATGCTCTTGCACTCTGGGGGCTGCATGGTAAGTGGTGGGGGCCACATGTGGCCCCTGAGCTGCCATTTGCCCACCATTGACTTATACACATTAGTATTTCAGGATAATGACTGTACTGTATAAGATCATTTCATTTTCCAATATTTGCCATTTACTAATCAGTTATAGGTTGTTATAGGTAGTCTACTGTGGAAATATACAGGCCATATATGTGCACAGGCTGATACATTAGATATGTCTATAGATCGTTATATTTGTGGCCATATAAATAGACCTCCTCCTAAAAATTCTGATGTTCTTTAAAAAACAAAAGTAAACAAACATAACTCTGCCTTCTGATTGTCTGAAATATGTGTCACTCACATTTCAGCCAATCAGAATGGAATTTTAGATTTAATAGTACTATTTTGCTTTTTATTAGGGTGTTATGGAGGTCGTTGAGGACACAGTTGGTTAATTTTAGTATACCATGGGGATCTATATAGACCACCATGGTATCAGAAGTTCATTTCTTAGTACCATGGGGTTCCCACATCATAGTTAGTTTTAACTTAGAGTACCATAGGGGTCCTTAAAGGAAAAGGAAGCTTTAGATAGGGGCCAAAGACACAATATATATATATATATATAAAATCAAATTTTCACAGTTTAATAGGATTTTTAGACTGCTGTTAATTGGTGGATGAACTCGGTGGACATGTCCACGGACTTAGAGTGCCACAGTCTTGGATTCTCTGCAGTGTCTATTCTGCTATTTACTTTTTTCCAGTTATTTCTGATTAATATAGGTTTTTCTGTGGGAATGAGGGATGGAGTTTGTGAGTTTGTGTGAAGTCCAACAACAAAGTCAGAGGCTCAATCTAAGTAGATTTGCTCTCTAGGCCTCGCTACCCACTCTGAGAGAAACCTCTTTTAGCCACTTGTGCCCTTCACAAGAAGAATTACCCTGTAGTATATCAGTCTGTGCTCACCCAGCAGAGTGATCCAGCCCCAAAATACCAGGCAATTCTACCATGAACAGGCGAAACCGCAAACCCAAGAAGTATGTTCCGGCCTCTCTTGGGCCTCATCAGTGAATCTGATGTTGTTTTGGCTTATCCAAATGACCCTGCGCTTAGTCTCCCTAAGGGTGATAGAGGGCTCCAGGGTGAAGACTCCTTGCCCACTGCAGTGCAGCTACACCCTACTGGTGAGGCTCGAGTGGGGCTGAAACATATGTCTGGGGTTTGCTATTTTTTCCGTCCAGCATAGAATTGCCTGGTATTTTAGTGCTGGATCGCCTTTGAGAAATCATTATATCCCCTACTTTGTGCTTAGTTATACGATGGCTCCGTAGGGCGAGTGATGGTTTTGTAACCCCCTACAGCCAAATGCAGAGCTGTCAGTAAAGTATTGTCATCCTTTGCAGTAACATTACTCCGTCACGTCTGGGAGCAGAATTGCTGCACTTGTGACATTTTGCAACACTTTGTAATCACATTGCTCGCCTCCTATTGCTTGCGACACATTATAGTCATCTGCGTAGTTTCTCTGTTTATGAAACTAATTAATTATGAAGCGAATATTCTGTTAATTATTTGCACAATATTACACAATCCCAGTTTAGCGACACATCACACGTACAAAATGTATTTGTGGCAGATGTAACCACTTAGTGTGCTATCTGATTTATTATGCAGCTAATGGAATATGTCGTATAATTTGTGTCATTTCTATTGCCAATTAGTAGCCATTTTTATTATGGTGAGATACGGACATGTTGCTCCAATTGAGTCAGCGTTAGACGCGGCTCTCAAACTGATCTCTTTCTTTTGCTATGAGCAGGGGGTTCTAACTAAAACCTAGGACTTTAATACAGGTTAAGCCTTCCAGTCAGGAGGCTCCCCTTTGTGGTTCATAGAAGTCTATTCTTTTTTCTTCTCTCCCTCCACTACTGGGTATGTTACATGTTATTATTTAGAGATATTAAACGTATTCCACATTTGGTTATTGTTGACAATATTGAGGAAGTTCCATTTTTCTTGTTTTTTTATACAGGCGGTTTACAGAATAACTAATAAAGATTTCTGATTTTATTAATCTTTTGGTGATAACAGTTTCCACTTGTTACACTTTTTTCAATTCCTTATAAGAAGATAGAAGTTTTGCCATTAATATTGTGCATTAATTCTGATATATCCGGCTATAGCAGCCCACCAGTTTATATGTCACCATCCGCCATTGTACAAATAGACCAATAATGACCCAGAGTGCGGACATGTCACATTAGAGCGTTCCTCTGTCACGGGTAACTCTCTACCTTATGTGGCCACAAAGAAAGGGATTACATGGTCCAGGACTTTCGGAGATCTGCCAGGTTCCTCTTCACCAGCCAAGCAACTTCTTCCAATTGGTCATCAAGAAAGGTCAGATCTCGCTGCTCCTTACTCATCTTCACCATTTCTTTTGACTTCTACTCTCTCACTTTCTTTTTTGTTTATGTTTAAAGGGACTCTATAAGCCAAAACATTAAGTTGTTTTTTAGGTTATCCATTTTTTTTTGTATTGTTTTTACCACTGAATATATCAGACATCCAGGCACACTCAGAGTTAACCATATGTTATACATACAGTGATTACAGAAGTACCCCGAGTATTTAGGAAGTGAATGTATCATTCCTGATTCACAATGTCAGGGTTAGAGATTGAACTGTTTGTGAATGTACCAAATCCCCCCCCCCCAAGCACATTAAAGTCCCCTTTATACTCATTGTTATGAACAGAAGGGCCCACTGGACTGTTTGGGGTTCTTCGGTTATTATATGTGTGGATAGAAGGTGATAACAACTTGCTTAACAGTTATATCAGGGATGTAATAAGTGCATACAGTGGATATAAAAAGTCTACACACCCCTGTTAAAATGTCAGGTTTCTGTGCTGTAAAAAATTGAGACAAAGATAAATAATTTCAGAACTTTTTTCACCTTTAATGTGACCTATAAACTGTACAACTCAATTGAAAAACAAACTGAAATCTTTTAGGTGGAGGGAAGAAAAAAAGTAATAATAATGTGGTTGCATAAGTCTGCACACCCTCTTATAACTAGGGATGTAGCTGTGTTCAGAATTAAGCAATCACATTCCATATCGTGTTAAATAGGAGTCAGCATACACCTGCCATCATACCCACAGTGACGCATGTTGGTGGCAGCATCATGCTTTGGGGCTGTTTTTCTTCAGCTGGAACTGGGGCCTTAGTTAAGATAGAGGGAATTATGAACAGTTCCAAATACCAGTCAATATTGGCACAAAACCTTCAGGCTTCTGTTAGAAAGCTGAACATGAAAAGGAACTTCATCTTTCAGCATGACAACGACCCAAAGCATACATCCAAATCAACAAAGGAATGGCTTCACCAGAAGAAGATTAAAGTTTTGGAATGGCCCAGCCAGAGCCCAGACCTGAATCCGATTGAAAATCTGTGGGGTGATCTGAAGAGGGCTGTGCCCAGGAGATGCCCTCGCAATCTGACAGATTTGGAGTGTTTTTGCAAAGAAGAGAGAGGAGAGAGAAGTCAAAATGTGCCATGCTGATAGACGCATACCCAAAAAGACTGAGTGCTGTAATAAAATCAAAAGGTGCTTCAACAAAGTATTAGTTTAAGGGTTTATTTATTTATTACAGCACAGAAACCTGACATTTTAACAGGGGTGTGTGGACTTTTTATATCCACTGTAGTAGTGTCATTGATTAACATTAAAATAATGGATCTGTATTAGAAGTAGGATAATAAATTTAATGCAGTCACTTATGTGACAAAGGGTTAAATATTTTAAAGAGTTTATATGACCCTGCGATCAGCCACGTGTAAAGGCTCTGGCTTTAGTCACAAAGGGGAGAAATTGTTTTATGGGAGATAAAATGTGTAATGAGAACAAGAAAGCCAGACCCCTCTATACATCTGGAAATCAGGGGGGGGGGGGGGGGGTAACAAGCTATTTGCCTAGGATGATGGGCTAGAACTGGTGGGAAGTCCTTGGTGTTTTCTGCCATCTGAAAATGTGTTTTGAAAAATAAAGAAGTGCCAGTCTGATTTTGGACACACTAAACAAAGGTGGTGTTGGAGTCTGCTTGTACTAATCAAAGGTAGGTGGTGTGTGATACTTAGATCCTAAGAAAAAGGGTCTGATGGTGCCTGTCTCTTCAGAAATGATGCTGTCATCTTAAGTGTCTGCTGGTGTCGAGATCTGAACAAAACATTGCGACCCATAGAGAGAGAGAGAATTGGGGTGAGCGTAGTCCCACAAATCTGGCGGGCGTAACACTCATCATCACAATCTTCATCAGTCTTGACTTCTGTTCCTCAGGATGTTGCTACTTAAAGTGACATGGCAGGTCCCTGGGTATCTATTTACTGACATGTACTTTATTTTATTAGGAAGTGCTCATAAGCTCTGGTTTACTACCTAAAATCAAACAAATAGTCCCGGTATGGTTCTGACATCTACAGCGTAAGCAGACACAGACTCTGTAGGTCTGGATGTGCAGTTTAGTGTCCTAGCCTATCAGAGAGCACATCTCAGCAGCATGTTGCAGGTCCAGGTTTATGTTAGGAGGTCCTCAGATCATTTTGCTCCTCCAGTGATCTCCTGCCTCAGTCTCTTAGTAACACGTTCCCTCTTCCAAGCAGTCTCACGGCCATGCGCTTTGTAACTGCTGTGGAGATGTCTCATCCGGAGTACATGAAGGCGGTGTCCCGAGAGCTGTGGAGACGGATCTGGTCTGAGCTTGGTGATGGTTTGATTATTGGGACTGATCTGGGTGTCAGAGTGTGTGTAATATATATATATATATATATTTGACATAGTGCTGCATCTTCCAGCTTCCAGACGCCTCTCCCATTCCGTATCATCTGCTATAAAGTTTTGATGTCTTGCAGCTAATTGGAAAGTATCATAAACTATGTCATTCACTGTGTGTAAATGTTCATAACTTTGTGCACCAGGAACATGTAAAAGAAGTCATCTTAAACTGAAACGTTCAATGACTTTTGGACTGACAATTTAAATTCTTGGGATAATTTTATTAGTATATTTTTTTCGTTGTCTCCATTGGCCATTTACAAATACATAGTGATATGGAATCTCAATGTATAAAAATGGTCTGGCCTCAGTGTCCTCACAACTTAATTGAAACCAAGCAGTAAGTGTTGTTGCCCTATGTTCATTTTGTGCTAGAGCATTTCTTTCATTCCCTGCAGTAAAACAAACAAATTGACTTTGCGGCAAATGTACAGCTAATCGATATACAGCATGTGACCGATCATGCATCTCAAATTTAAGAAGGCATCACATTGCTTCTGGAGCACTCACATAGCGAGCATCTAAATAACATGAAAGTTCGTCATGTCAAATTGAATTGTCTTGTTCTTTGTCTGCACCTTGCACAACAACAGTTATTGCTTCATATCCTTTGTATATATATATATATATATATATATATATATATACACATATTTTATGGATTTGATAGAAGTGCAATAATTCACATTTATGTGTGCATTGTACTTCATCAGCAAATGTGGATTGTATGGAACTACATGAATAATAGCATTTTGTCCTTCTCTTCTTTTATACAAAGGGTATCCATCACAATTACCATAAGTTTGCATTTTAAATTGTTTTGGAAACTCTTTTGTGCATTTTTTTTTTCCATACATGGTGATTTTGGATTGATATCTCCACATGGACCATGAATCATTCGGTGTGTAAAAATGTCATAACATTTGGAATAATTTTCTGGATGTGGCAGTTCAGCACTAATCACTGAATCCGCTCTCTCTGCAGTATTCAATTTATATTTTTATTGTAGGATTAAAAGTATGTGTACATGTGGCAGGCCTCTTTTTTTAAATTCAATGGTATAAACAAAAGCAACACATTTCCCAAATAACTGTGCTTTAGTTATATCATGTATTAATGAATTGAGTTTTATTTTGAATACTCTTGCCACTAAATCTGGTCGGTCAGAAGTATTTTAGCCAAATTTCACATTTTCCTTGATCTCTGGCCATTGGGGATTACATGTAAATGTAATGAATAAATCTGTTTTTCCAAATTTAGTCACAATAGCCATGGCATCATTATATCTTTCTCGCATATTGCGAGGAGATCCTTGGAAAGTGGATGGCAAAATCATTGCTCGTCCAGCAGGAATGTCTCTGTTGGAAGCCAATTCAGTGACATAATCCATCAATCCACAATATTGTTCTACGCAAAGCTTGTTTTGTTGAAATTTAATAAAATTAAGATTATTTTCTTCAACTTGGAGATAGAAATCAATAATCCATTGTTGTGTGAGTTTCCCTCCACATAAAATAGGATTAAAATGATCCCAAATAGCAGTTTGTGCCACTTTATATTCCAGCATAGAAATATTGCTTCTAACACAAACTTTACTATGGGGATAACTTTGCAACTGTAATTTTGGTTCCCATCCTAGCTCACCATTTGGAAAGAAAATGGGATATGTCATTGGATCTAAATTACAACTTTATATATCAGATATTATAATTGTTGAACTACGAGACGTCATCACGCTTTGCGTGGTGGTTAAGACTTAGGCGATGAGCGCCAAAGGCGTTCATCGCCTGCGAGCCTTGCGTATCAAGGCGAGCCATTAACTCGCAGCACTTAGGCAATGAGCGCCGAAGGGGCTCATTGTCTGCGAGCCTCACATAGCGAGGCGAGCCGTTAAGGCACTACAACTCACAGCACTTGGGCGATGAGCGCCAAAGGTAATCATTGCCTGTGAGCCTCGCAAGGCGAGCAGTGGAGGCAATGAAACACGCATGACTTAGCCTACAAACACTTAGGAAACGTGTGATCGCCTTACAGATTTATTAAATTGCCATTCGCCCAATTGAATAGGGCTCTATTTAAGCACATAACTTATTTTTTTTAAAGAAGTTTTTAGTTACTGAGGACCTTGCTTTTGCATAGAAGTTCACTAAATAAACACTTCTGGAAAAAAATGCTATGTGCTTAAATACAGTCCTATTCAATTGCCCCATTCGCAATTTAATAAGGCTGTTAGGCTGCAAGAAATTGCCGAACGCGCAACTTAGAAAAAAAAAGAAAGGTCCTCACAGTACAAAAACCTTCACATTGTGGGGCAAACATGGCTTCAAATTTTATTGACCGTCATTTTTTATGTTTATAAAAGGTCTTCATTGTGTGGATATATTCTAATATCCCGCTGAAAAGGTGGTTCACCATGCTCATTTTTAAAGACCATGGCAACCTCATTTACTGTTGGTAAATTATACCGTCGTTGATCAGAAATGCAATCTCTTTTCAGAGCCATATTTACTCTTGGCATTGGCAATTGATGTATTTGAGCATGTTCCTGTTGTTCTTTTTCAAGCTCTGCTAATTGGTTGTATGCTTGACTGTATGGGTTGTTGGACATAATTTTATCCAGCTGTTCAAAGACTATGCGCAAACAATTTATTTTCTGGAAGTGTCATTCTTTGTTCAACAGCTTCCATTGTATCTAAGACATATAACTGTGCAAATTTCCTTTGCTGTCCTTCTTGTGGGTGTAAATGTGAAGTGCAGTGGTAAATTTGTCCTTGAACTCTAAAACAATATGGACCATGTCCTTGGACATTTTCTGCTAATGTGGCACCCATAGAAGCAAATTAAATTGCATTGTTATAATTGTAAACATTCTCGAAATGTGTGTCTGTGGAAGTGTTACCTTTCCTTTCTGACAGCAACTAATGAAGTCTCCGTCAGTTGGTCTTTCCTTGAGAAAATGATAGGCCCCACAAAACTGACAAACAACATTGAGTAATCCACAGTAATGAGTGTCTACTGTTAGTGACTATCCTGAGCTTCCTCAACACAGACATCACTACCACTTTGTATAACAATATTGGTGTCATGTATATCAACATAGGTGTCGATGGTCAATATGTGGTCATTAGACAATGTGTCACAGACATGATGTTTTTTATTTTTTATTTTCTTTGTAGCTCTGTCTGTTTGTCTTTTTTGAGTAATTGTTCTTTTATTGGCTAGTCTCTGTCGGTCTTCTTCTCTTAATCTTTATGAAGTCTCAGGGGACTGTGCATCTCACCATCTTTGCTTCCGTTCCCTTGCCATTCTTCTTTTGCGTTCTTTCTTGTCTTCTGCGTTGTCCGCCATTGTAATCTGTAATTGTAAATACAGACGTTTTAGTTTGAATTGTAATTTTTTCTTATATATAAAACAATGGCAATCATAACATTTGTAAGATTTATTTGTTACTTACCTGAAGTCTTAATGGAAGAAGTTATTTTCCACTTTCTGATGGTCTTGTAGTTGTGTCCTTTTATTTCTTCCAATCTGTAAGATATATAGTTATTTTTTATTGTACATATTATTTTTAACTGTCATCAATGCAAAACCCAAAGAGCAAATGAAACAGTAAAAGTACCTGAAATGCATTTGTAAACTTTGAATTAAATTAATTAATTAATCAATTAATCAATGACTTATTTTTAATTGGCATACATGAAAACCTAAAGAGCTAAGAATTTATATACTGAGAAATAAGGTCAGTGTGAAATAAGTAATTTTGTTTTTATAATTAGTTAATAACTAATTAATAAATGAATGTACGTTAATTAATCAATAACTGTCATGAATGCAAAACATAAAGAGCTATTCATGTTTTTATAAAGAAGGGCATCATTGAAATGTTAATTTCTTATCCAAACACAAAAAGCTATGAGCAAACTATAGATTGTCCTGGAAAGGATTTTAAATGTTTTGATTCAATTAATTAATTAATCAATGAGGTTATGATGTTTAATTGGCATCCATTGAAACGTAAATCGATAAGCATGTATGTATTCATAAATAAGGTTATTTTTTTGTTTCAATTATGAATTAATTAATTTAATATACATTAATTTATTAATTAATAACTGTCATCAATGCTGTTTTCCTAAAGAAGGGCATAATTAAATAATATATACCTGTAATGCTGATGTTATTGCAGATGAAATGCTGCAGAGCTCACACTCTGCAGAGACATGAAAAGCATGTTTAATGTTTGTATTCAGTTAATTCATTAGCATTTAAAGCATCATGATGAAGTGGCATACATGGAAAACATAAAGGCCTAAGCATCAATATATTCCTAAAGAAATGCAGTATAAAATATTCAATGTAGTAGGTGTCAGAGCCTAAGAAACTGATTTAAATATTTAACTGCTTTGAGGGTCCTATCCCTGTCAGGCAATGAGCAGTAATACAGATACATAGATTATTATTTAATTAATGTGGCACAGTCCACCCCCAATGGAGGTCTCAGATGATAATGAACGGATTTAAATATTTATCTACTTGCACTCTTTGGTCTCCTTTAGCCTCGTTTTAATTTTTTTTTGGCCGCCATTTTTTTCACGCTTAGCCGATTTTCAAGTGTTGAAACTCTGCAAATTCGGCTTAAATTTGCGTGCAACCTCACTCTCAGGCATCCTGGCGTTCCCCCGTGCTGTGTGTGAGTGATTTTTTATTTTGTTTTCTATTTTTTTCTTGTTTTTCGATTTCCGCGGTTCGGCCGTTAGTCGTATTTTTGCGTGGTCGTTTTTTTTTGGCACCGAGATTTCGAGGTCGGAATTCTTTTTTCTAAGTCCTGCGTTTCCTAACTGCTTGCAGTCTAAGTCCCTCATGTTTCAATGCCTCAACTGCTCGCTTCACGAGGCTCGCAAGTGTGACGACAACTTGCAGTTTGACAAATATAATATGTGATAGGCAGTAAAAAAATACACTTTTTTTCTGTTTTTACTAAAATAATTGTTATTTCTGAAGCTAAAGCCTAGCAAACACACTCCATTACATGGACCTTGAAGAAGATGCTGACTTTTTGGGGTAGAATATCACATATATAGTTGTGAGCGTACGAGTTGTTGCTAACGCTGCGGGCTCGCATAGCGAGCCCGCGGCCCTCGCGAAGCGAGTCGCGGCCCTCGCTACGTGAGCTGCGGCCCTCGCGTAGCAAGGGCCGGGGCTCGCTACGCGAGCCAAGGCCCTCGCGTAGCGAGGGCACTGGCTGAGGGTCTCAGTTGCTGGCATGGAGCGCCTTTGGCGCTCCATGCCAGCAACTGCGACCCTCGCAAACTTCACGTCGCAACCCAAACAGCACAACACACACATTACGACACTCGCAAACAACATACGACACACGTTCACACACATTACGGCCTCGCAACACTGGGACGCAACTCGCGAACATTACAAAATTACAAACACAATACATACACACAGCACATACATAAAAAACTTACCTACACCAAGAGGGAGCACCCAGCACCTCAAAAATGCAACTTAGACCTCGATTTTACTCGAAATAAAAGAGTTTAGAGACTAAAAAAAAATCTAAGCGAGAGAAAAAATGGCCGCCGAACAAAACGAAAACGAGGCTACAGCACTCTAAACTCGCAAAACACCACAAGAAACTCGCAAAACACCACAAAACACCTACGGATATTCCGATACAGACGTATACCACACAGTGCACACATTCATCACGCTTACACAGCAGCTCCACACCACTAATGCTGCAGCAACATCAACACAGATTGCCAGCTCTTCAACACAATGCTTCAAAATAAGTACAGTATATTCATTTAGTAATCTATTACATATTATTATTATACACCAAACAGCATTAGCTACCTTACAATTTCATTGCCGTCATTTTTTGACGGGCAATTCGCTAGTAGCAATATAATAACAAAACATATCACATATATAGTTGTGAGCGTACGAGTCGTTGCTCACGCTTGCGGGCTCGCGTAGCGAGCCCGCAAGAACTGCGTCCCTCGCGAAGCGAGGGACGCAGTTCGCCGCAAATGCGGGTCCTCGCGAAGCGAGGGCCCGCATTTGCGGTTGTCGAGGCTCAACGTCGGCTGTGTTAACACACACATACACACACACGACTTTTTTAACAGAATAAACCCAACCGCCCAGCCAACAAAAACCCAACAACGGTGGTGGGAGCATCCCAACATCGGCTGTGTTAACACACACATACACACACACACAACTTCATAACAAAAAAAAAATCAAAGTCGCCTCACACCCGCTTACACCCAGACACACAGACGCAAGACTTAACAAAAAAACAGTAAAAAAGGCCCCTCACACGCTCTTAACACAGAAACAAATACACTGCGTCGTACACGTAAAGGTAACTGCGTATATAGCAACAAAATACGGCCGCATCGGAAAAAAATACGGCCGCGAAAGACCCATTCCAACCGCCGCGCATCAAAACATCACAAACACAAGAAATAAACACAACAAACACATAAAAAGCTTACTTATAGCACGGGGGGGCATCCGGCACCTCCAAAAGTTCATTTACACGTCCATTTAAGTGAAAACAAACAGTTTAAACGACCGAAAATCGGCTAAGCGAGAGAAAAAATGGCCGCCGAACAAAACGAAAACGAGGCTCCAGACGTAACTACACTACACTTACTCGCAATAATGAAACACATACTATGCGGAACGGATCACACTCATATTAAACACCATTTTAAACACTACTACGCACAAAATGGCGGATGGAACGCAAATTGTAAGCTGGAACGCAAATAGCGCATGCGTATTACGTTCTAACGGTCTAACTTTCCAGAATGTTCTACAAGTTGATAAATACTGTCTATTTGAGAGAGAAAAATACATTTCTCCTCAGGTGATGAACAGAGTGACTTCTGAGATAACTGCTGCTAAAACTTGAGAAGATAATTCTTTCCTAATTTACTACTTTACATTGTGCAAATTACAACTGAGAGGTAAGCTATAATATATTACATTTTATTATCAAGACAGGACATCAAAAAAAATAATTAAAGAAGACAAAGAGGTTTATGTATACTGACAAGTGACACGCACATATATGCGTATAATGTATACTGACATGTCACATGCACATATATGCGTATAATGTATACTGACAAGTGACACGCACATATATGCGTATAATGTATACTGACATGTGACACGCACATATATGCGT
Source organism: Discoglossus pictus (assembly GCA_027410445.1). NCBI lineage: Eukaryota > Metazoa > Chordata > Amphibia > Anura > Alytidae > Discoglossus > Discoglossus pictus. The sequence continues at coordinate 130,987,999 of CM050171.1, forward strand.
ATAATGTATACTGACAAGTGACACGCACATTTATGCGTATAATGTATACTGACAAGTGACACGCACATTTATGCGTATAATGTATAGTGACAAGTGACACGCACATTTATGCGTATAATGTATACTGACAAGTGACACGCACATTTATGTGTATAATGTATACTGACAAGTGACACGCACATTTATGTGTATAATGTATACTGACATGTGACACGCACATTTATGTGTATAATGTATACTGACAAGTGACACGCACATTTATGCGTATAATGTATACTGACAAGTGACACGCACATTTATGCGTATAATGTATAGTGACATGTGACACGCACATTTATGCGTATAATGTATACTGACAAGTGACACGCACATTTATGTGTATAATGTATACTGACATGTGACACGCACATTTATGTGTATAATGTATAGTGACAAGTGACACGCACATTTATGCGTATAATGTATACTGACATGTGACACGCACATATATGCGTATAATGTATACTGACATGTCACATGCACATTTATGTGTATTGCCCCTGCAACAAACTAATTAAACAACTACATTTAAATTACATTACAAAAAAATAAGTTGGGACTATTAAAATACTATTAAAATATGAGTCATGTATACTGATATGTGACACGCACATATATGTGTATCATCTATAGTCACATGTCACACACACATTTATGTATGTTGGCCAAAAATAAAAATAAGGTTAATTTAACAATTAAAATATGATTCATGTATACTGATATGTCACACGCACACAAAAACATTACTTTCAACTATGGAAATGTGCTTCATGTATGTGACATATGTGTGTAGCACCCACCAAAAAATAATGTTAATTCAAATTAATTACAGAAGTATATTTCAATGAAATTAATTTACTGCAATTTAATAGATCACCTAAAACTCAATCTTTCTACTTTTTTTAATATTCAAACAGACTCTGCATCAACAGCGTCTTTCAACAATTTGCACTGTGCACTGTGAAGCACAATCCCTTTTAAAGAACACCAACAAAGAACAAGAGGTAAGATACAAAAATACTTTAAATGCTGAAAAGGCCATGGTTTGTTAAATACAAATAAAAAATTCTATAATTCACTATTTCACTTTATTTTTCAAACAGACACTACAAGAAGACCGGCGGATTAAGATTGGCAGGAGGGGACCCTCTGTCATTCCACACTTCAATCAAGGTAAAGTATTAAGTATAAAAAAGAACCGAACCATGAGCCTTATTCAATTGTGAGTTGGCTAATTGAATAGGGCTTTATATAAGCACATAATAGGTCTTCACTAACTAAAAACTTCTGTCAAAAAATATTTTATGTGCTTATATAGAGCCCTATTCAATTGGTCAAAACGCAATTGATTCAGGACCTAAATATGTTTAATGGCCGAGGGCCTCATTCAAATGTGATTGTTTAACAATGTATAACCATTAGAAAAAACACTACATAAGTATAACAAAAGTGGTGCCCATCAAACAGGATTTACATTTACATTCTTATTTTAATGTTTAACAATCTATAAGCCTTAGAAAGAAGCCTAAATAAGCATACCAACATTGGTGCCCACCAAACAGGATTGTATGAAAACTCACACAAACACATAGCAAACTACATTTAGATGTTTATTTAATGTTTAACAACCTATAAGCCTTAGAAAGAAGCATAAATAAGCATACCAACATTGGTGCCCACCAAACAGGATTGTATGAAAACTCACACAAACACATAGCAAACTACATTTACATTCTTATTTTATGTTTAACAACCTATTAGCATTACAAAACTACATTAATAAGCATACCAACAGTGGTGCGCATCAAACAGGATTGTATGAAAACTCACACAAACACATAGCAAACTACATTTAGATTCTTATTTAATGTTTAACAACCTATAAGCCTTAGAAAGAAGCCTAAATAAGCATACCAACATTGGTGCCCAACAAACAGGATTGTATGAAAACTCACACAAACACATAGCAAACTACATTTAGATTCTTATTTAATGTTTAACAACCTATAAGCCTTAGAAAGAAGCCTAAATAAGCATACCAACATTGGTGCCCACCAAACAGGATTGTATGAAAACTCACACAAACACATAGCAAACTACATTTAGATGTTTATTTAATGTTTAACAACCTATAAGCCTTAGAAAGAAGCATAAATAAGCATAGCAACATTGGTGCCCACCAAACAGGATTGTATGAAAACTCACACAAACACATAGCAAACTACATTTAGATTCTTATTTTATGTTTAACAACCTATTAGCATTACAAAACTACATTAATAAGCATACCAACAGTGGTGCGCATCAAACAGGATTGTATGAAAACTCACACAAACACATAGCAAACTACATTTAGATTCTTATTTAATGTTTAACAACCTATAAGCCTTAGAAAGAAGCCTAAATAAGCATACCAACATTGGTGCGCATCAAACAGGATTGTATGAAAACTCAGACAAACACATAGCAAACTACATTTACATTCTTATTTAATGTTTAACAACCTATAAGCCTTAGAAAGAAGCCTAAATAAGCATACCAACATTGGTGCCCACCAAACAGGATTGTATGAAAACTCACACAAACACATAGCAAACTACATTTTGATTCTTATTTTATGTTTAACAACCTATTAGCATTACAAAACAACATTAATAAGCATACCATCAGCGGTGCGCATCAAACAGGATTGTATGAAAACTCACACAAACACATAGCAAACTACTTTTACATTCTTATTTTATGTTTAACAACCTATAAGCCTTAGAAAGAAGCCTAAATAAGCATACCAACATTGGTGCCCACCAAACAGGATTGTATGAAAACTCACACAAACACATAGCAAACTACATTTAGATTCTTATTTAATGTTTAACAACCTATAAGCCTTAGAAAGAAGCATAAATAAGCATACCAACATTGGTGCCCACCAAACAGGATTGTATGAAAACTCACACAAACACATAGCAAACTACATTTAGATTCTTATTTTATGTTTAACAACCTATTAGCATTACAAAACTACATTAATAAGCATACCAACAGTGGTGCGCATCAAACAGGATTGTATGAAAACTCAGACAAACACATAGCAAACTACATTTACATTCTTATTTAATGTTTAACAACCTATAAGCCTTAGAAAGAAGCCTAAATAAGCATACCAACATTGGTGCCCACCAAACAGGATTGTATGAAAACTCACACAAACACATAGCAAACTACATTTTGATTCTTATTTTATGTTTAACAACCTATTAGCATTACAAAACAACATTAATAAGCATACCATCAGCGGTGCGCATCAAACAGGATTGTATGAAAACTCACACAAACACATAGCAAACTACTTTTACATTCTTATTTTATGTTTAACAACCTATAAGCCTTAGAAAGAAGCCTAAATAAGCATACCAACAGTGGTGCGCACCAAACAGGATTGTATGAAAACTCACACAAACACATAGCAAACTACATTTAGATTCTTATTTAATGTTTAACAACCTATAAGCCTTACAAAGAAGCCTAAATAAGCATACCAACAGTGGTGCGCACCAAACAGGATTGTATGAAAACTCACACAAACACATACCAAAGTACATTTAGATACTTATTTTATGTTTAACAATCTATAAGCCTTAGAAAAAGGCCTAAATAAGCATACCAAAAGTGGTGGACACCAAACGGGATTCTAGAAAAACAAAGAAATAATGTCATTTTTTACTTCATACAAATACATTAAAATAATATTACATTTTCATTTTTATTTTATATCAGATACTGCGTCAAGAACATCGCACCAGGAGTTTCAACTGAGGACCACACCAGCGGACGAGGACTTTCAACAGAGGACCAGACCATTGGACGAGGACTTTCAACAGAGGACTACACCATCGGACGAGGACTTTCAACAGAGGACCAGACGATTGGACGAGGACTTTCAACACAGGACCAGACCATCAGACGAAGGCTTTCAACACAGGACGAACAAAGATTCTGCTTCAAATCAAACTTCAACCAAGGTACAGTATAACAAGTAAAAAAAGAGAAAAATTAATTAATATTCTTCTTTAATGTTTAACCACCTATAAGCCTTAGAAAATAGCCTACAGAAGCATACCAAAATTGTGGCGCACCAAAAAGGATTGTAGAAAAACACAGAAATAATGCCATTTTTTCATTCATACAAAGACATTCAAATAACATAACATTTTCATTTTTATTTTATAACAGATACTGCGTCAAGAACATCGGAACAGGAGTTGGAACTGAGGACCACACCAGAGGACGAGGACTTTCAACAGAGGACTACACCATCGGACGAGGACTTCCAACACAGGACCAGACCATCGGACGAAGGCTTTCAACACAGGACCAACAAAGAATTTTGCTTGAAATCAAACTTCAACCAAGGTACAGTATAAAAAGTAATATCTATCATCTATCTCTTATTTGTCTTTTAGGGCCAATAATCTTTAACAATAAATACAAACTTCAATGTAAACTTAAAAAATAAATTGGCATAGTCCAAAAAAGTCTAAAAACACAGAATCTATATAATTTGTCATTGTAACATTCCAGTCCTAAACCCTAATTTAATTGCCATTTGACAAATTGAATAGTGCTGTAAATAAGGACATAACATCTTTTTTAAAATACCTTTTTAGTTACTGAAACACTTGCTTTTGGATACATGTTTAATAAATAAAAATGTCTTTAAATAATTATCTCATGCCCTTATTTAGACTTTTATTCAATTGAACGCATTGAAATTGATTAACTATAAAATGTTAACACACTATTGATAACTATATGTCATGAAAAACAACTTAACATCTCAAAATAAACTAATGGTACATTATTTTATTTTAACAGATTAACATGGCTGATAATGAGAGTAAACAAGAAAAGAAAAGACGCCAAGCTAGAGAACGACGACAGAGAGCAGACAGCCAGCAGACACCGGAGAAGAAGGAAATTCGACGAGAAAAAGAACGCAAAAGAATTGCAAGCAAAAGACTGTCACTTGCAGAAATTAAAGATATGTCAAAAAAAACTACAAAGAAAATAAAGCATTTACAACCTGTTGCTCAAACATCAGATGACATTTTGCCAGAAAAAAGACAAGAGATACCAAAAAAAGCAACAAAGAAAACAAAGCATTTAGAACCGTTTCATGAAACATTAGATGACATTTTACCTCAAACAATACAACATATACCAAGAAAAGCAACGAAAAAAACAAAGCATTTAGAACCTGTTGTTGAAACATTATATGACATTTCACCTGATGAATATGAAAGGCAAAATCCTATATGCTTTGCAAATTGTCCTCTACTCAAGTCTTTAGCAGTAGAGGTTCATAGTTGTGGGGACATGACTACTCAATGTCAGTTTTGTGAGGCTTATTATTTTAAACAGGAGAGACCCAGAGATGGACAATTTATTAGTTGTTGTCAAAAAGGCAAGTTCAAACTTCCAGAAAGGAAAGAATTTCCAATTTATTTACAAAATATTATGACTGAACCTACTTTTCCAAACTACAAAAATTTTAAGACAAACATAAGATCCTACAATAGTGCCATATCCTTTGCATCCATGGGGGCAACATTAGCTGCTAATGTACCAGGACATGGTCCTTACTGTTTTAAAGTCCAAGGACAAATTTATCATCGCACTTCCCATTTACATCCAGAGGAAGGAAATAAAAGAAAATTCGCTCAACTATATGTCCTAGATACAATGGAAGCTGTTGACCAACGTATGCAGATGGAAGAAAATAAAAAATGCTTACCCACTGTTTTCATAGAGCTAAATAACATTATGGACAACAATCCCTACAGTAAAGCTTATAAAAAATTGGCAGAAGTAGAAAATGAACAACTACTTCATTCACAAACACATCAATTACCAATGCCGAAGGTTAATATGGTGCTTAAAAGAGACAGACATACTGATAAACGTCGTTATAACTTGCCAACAACAAATGAGGTTGCAATGGTGTTTCACAATGATGAAGGAGAACCACCATTTCAAAGAGACATACGAATATATCCTAGAAATGAGGACCAACCGTTTATTAATATGAGTATCTTAAGTCCAAATTTAGATCCAATGACATATCCCATCTTTTTCCCACACGGAGAAGCAGGTTGGCAACCAAAATTAACTCTTCCCAGTTACCCAAATGCTAAAGCCAGAATCCGAAATAATGTTTCTATGCTTGAATTTAAAGTAGCTCAAATTGCCATTCGCAATGTATTTAATCCAATTTTATGTGGTGGGAAACTAACACAACAATGGATTATTGATTCATATTTGCAAGTTGAGGCAAATAATTTAAACTTTATCAAATATCAACAAGATAAACTCCGTGTAGAACAATATTCTGGACTCATGGACTATGTTGCTGACGTGGCTACAAGCAGAGACATGACAGCTGGCAAAGCCATCATTTTACCATCTTCCTTTCAAGGATCTCCTCGGAATATGAGAGAAAGATACAATGATGCTATGGCTATTGTGACAAAATTTGGCAAACCCGATTTATTTGTGACATTTACATGTAATCCACAATGGCCAGAAATTACACTAAATCTACTTCTTGGACAAACTGCTTCAGATCGACCAGATTTAGTAGCCAGAGTTTTTAAGATTAAATTAAATGAATTAATACGTGACTTCACTATAAATCAGTTATTTGGCAAATGTCTTGCTTATGTATATACCATTGAATTTCAAAAAAGAGGCCTTCCACATGCACATCTTCTAATAATACTTCAAGAAAAAGATAAATTAGATACTTCAGACAAAGTGGATGCAGTCATTGTTGCTGAACTACCAGATCCAGAACTATATGGTAGACTATATGAGATTGTTACTCATCGCATGATTCATGGACCCTGTGGTGACCTTAATCCACAATCACCATGTATGGAAAATAATAAATGTTCCAAAGAATTTCCCAAAGATTATAGAGACAAAACCTATGCCAATTGTGATGGATATCCACTTTATAAAAGAAGAGAAGGAGATAGTGCCATTATTCGTGGGAAAAAAGTGGACAATAGATATGTAGTACCCTACAATCCACATTTACTCATGAAGTACAACGCCCACATCAACGTAGAAGCCTGCACTTCCATCAAATCCATTAAATATGTCTACAAATATATTTACAAAGGTTACGATGCAGCTACTGTAGTCGTCAAAAGTGCAGACAACCCTGAAAGTAGTGAGTTAGTACATGATGAACTTGCATCTCATGTAGATGCTCGCTATGTCAGTGCGCCAGAAGCTATGTGGCGGCTTTTAAAATTTGAAATGCATGATAGATCACATGCAGTATATAGGTTAGCAGTACATTTGCCACAACGACATTTAGTCTATTTCCATGCTGGAAATGAAATGAATGCATTGGCCCAAAGTGAAGATCGTCACACTACACTAACTGCATGGTTTGCATTAAATTCCACTGATGCTGAAGCAACACAATACTTATATATTGAAATTCCATATCACTATGTTTTTGTGAATGGATTATGGAGACCAAGAAAAACCAGAGGCAATAAAATTATTCCAAGAATTTACACAGTCAGTCCAAGAGATGTTGAACGTTTTTGCTTACGGATATTACTTTTAAATGTTCCTGGAGCACAAAGTTTTGAACACTTAAGAACTGTTAATGACATTGTATATGAATCCTTCCATTTAGCTGCAAGACATAGAAACTTACTCGCTGATGATACAGAGTGGGAAAGATGCTTAGAAGAAGCAGCACAATGTCAAATGCCACGACAGATGAGAGAACAATTTGCTTTTATTTGTATCTTCTCAAATGCTCCAAATGCATTAGCTTTGTGGGAGACTTTTAAAAGTAATATGGCTGAAGACTTTATGCGACGATACAATGAACCCATTGCACACTTAAAAGCGTTAATGGAAATCCAAGAAGTCTTTTTAACTCATGGATTAAGTTGTGCAAGTTTTAATTTGCCTGATCCAGGTCTTATAGATGACATTAACTTTGAAGACTATGACATTCAACTACAAGCAGAAAGAACAGAAGAAAGACTTGCAACTTTAAATACACTACAATTGCAAGCATTTCATGCCATTAAAAATGCTATAGATGATGACATGGTGACAGAGCGTTATTTCTATCTTGATGGACCTGGCGGATCAGGAAAAACATATTTGTACAATTTATTAATGAGTTCAGTACGAGCACAAGGAAAAATAGCAATGGCGTTTGCCACTACTGGAATTGCTGCACTTTTATTAGAAGGTGGAAGAACTGTTCATAGTGGATTTAAACTGCCAGTGCCTATTTTAGAAAATTCTGTGTCAGATATTCGCATGACATCCTTACAAGCAAAGAAATTGAAGAAATGTAAATTAATTATAATAGATGAGGCCACAATGATGTCATGCTATGCCCTCCAATGTATTGACCGTTTGCTTCGTGAAGTCATGGATAATATTTTTCCATTTGGTGGAAAGGTAATGTTGTTGGGTGGCGATTTTAGACAAACATTACCTGTTGTTGTACATGGAAATCGAACTGACATTATCGAAACATGTATAAAGTCAAGTACAGTATGGAAACATTTTACCCATCTTCAACTGCAACAAAATATGAGATCAGAAGGCCAAACTGATTTCAATGATTGGCTTATTAAAATTGGAGAAGGCAGAACAGAAAAAATACTAAATTTACCTGACGACACTGTAGAGATCCCACCTCATATGATTTGTCAACAAGATATTATATCGGCTATATTTGAAGGGAGCATAAATAACGAAGAATATTCCGAGCTTGCCAACCAAGTCATACTGACGTGTAAAAATAAAGATGCATTAATCCTCAATAATAAAATCTTAAAAAAAAATTATGCACCACAAAGAAATTATCACAGTGCTGATTCTGTACTTGCTGATGACAATGAAAGTCAGGCTAACTTTTCCACTGAATTCATAAACTCTTTAACTCCTTCTGGAATGCCACCACATATTTTGCAGCTAAAGAAAGGTGCAATTATCATGTTACTGCGAAATATGAATCCCAAAAAAGGCCTATGCAATGGCACAAGATTAATTGTTCAACAATTAAAGGACCATTTTATAGATGCTGAAATTTTAACTGGGACCCATAGAGGAGAGAGAGTTTTCATACCAAGAATAGATTTAGCACCAAGTGAAAGTAGTCTCCCTTTTATACTTCAAAGAAGACAATTTCCCATTATTATGGCATTTGCCATGACCATTAATAAATCACAAGGTCAAACTTTCAAATCTGTGGGTATTTTCTTGGAAGAACCAGTTTTTGCACATGGTCAATTGTACGTTGCGTTGTCAAGGTGCAAAAATCCACAGGCAATTAAAGTTTACATTGAAAACAATGAAAGTCAAGGTGATTTATTAGAAGATGGACGTATTTTTACTAAAAACATTGTCTACTATGAAGTACTATAACTTTGAAGGATACTAATTAAAGGTGCCAAGATTTTTTAAAAGCATTGCAAAATACATAACAATTGGTTGTTTAATTCAGTCATAATTAATGGAAGTCATGTTTATGAATGATTCGCCTCACAAAATACTTGCCTTGCATTGTTAGTAAAAATTATGTTAAAATGTTAAGTCACTATGTTAATGTTTCTAATGTTACAAGTTTAAAAAATATATTTTGAAGTTATTTCATTCAACATATTACAAAGTGGATGTTAAGAGGTCAAGCACCTTTTAAGTCACAATGTAAATATTGTCTGTTATCTTAAGATTACTACCTACATTAATGTTTATCGCCAATTTATGTGCTCAGTAATAAATTAGTTTAATTACGTACGTTTTAAGAAGAGTTTGAATGTATGCCTTCCTCTACATTCAATGTATATTCAAGTTAACAATTATTGTGATAGAAATTGAATTTTAATACTGATTAATTTAAATGTCAATTGTTTTTACATTCAAATGTTAATACTTTTAATAAAAAATTACTTTACAAAATGTATTCACTATGTTCCTGTTTATAATGTTCAAAATTATACCAATGTTTTGTCAACTTCTAAACTTACATAAAAAATAAAGTTCAAGTTTAAAAATATATACTTTGATGGTTATTGCTTACATATATTTTAAACTTCATGTTAAAATTTGCAACGTTTAAAAAAGGCTTTTTACTTTTGGCTTTCCTATTCATTCAATGTATATTCAAGTTAACAATTCTTCAGATACTAATTACATTTTAAAAAACCATTACATCAACATTTTACAAAAATACACGTTCATATTAAAATACTTACAAGTGTCAAAAATATATGTTAATAACTAAACAACTTGACAAACATATACATAACATTGCCGTCATTTTTTGACGGGCAAGTCGCTAGTCTTTATATAATAATGTAGAATTCATATAAGTTTCTTTGGTGTAAATATCCTTTTTATCTGTTTGTCTTGTAACAATATTTTGGTTTATGTACAATATGTTTTTTCAGTTATAACTTATTTATTTGTTTAATTATTCACCTGCCCAAAATATACTGGTATTTGTAGAAATTATACATTCAGCTTGAAATACTGGCTATATGTTGTGTTATTCATTTTATTCTACAGTGAAGGAATCCTGGGAAATTTCATGTTGTTTCTGTATATATATGAAAGTTTGTGTATATTAATTATCTGCTGTGATGTGCTAACTCGGATTACAGTCTGATTATCTGTCTCTGTAGTGGCCAAAATAAAGACCCCCAATGTTATTTAGCAGTTAGACCCTTCTCCCACTGTTATCCCATCCCTCTCCCACCCTTACAGGAGTATGTGTCTCATACTAATAAATTCTAAATCTTTAAAAAATGATTTACTGTAGAGACAAACTGCTAGCACAATGTATAGCTAGTTTTTGATGTTTTTTTTAAAATGAAATACGTTTCCTGTTCAGGTGACAGTATCACTTTAAACATGTTGCACCTCCCATGTATGCTCCACCTCCCATGTATGCTCCACCTCCCATGTATGCTCCACCTCCCATGTATGCTCCACCTCCCATGTATGCTCCACCTCCCATGTATGCTCCACCTCCCATGTATGTTCCACCTCCCATGTATGCTCCACCTCCCATGTATGCTCCACGTCCCATGTATGCTCCACGTCCCATGTATGCTCCACCTTCCATGTATGTTCCACCTCCCATGTATGCTCCACCTCCCATGTATGCTCCACCTCCCATGTTTGTTCCACGTCCCATGTGTGTTTCACTTTATCACTATATTGTCTCTCCCCTCTCAGGCCTTCGGGATGCCCACCATGGTGGCTCAGATAGATGGCAAGTCGCACATGTTTGTTGGATTTTCGAAGTGTTAGCTCACCTGCTCGGTAGGGGTCTTCTGATCTTGTTTTTATCTCTTAAATTAGTTTTGAGAAGAATCAGCTTTGCAGCCAGTAAACCAACTCGGCCTCAAGCCACCTGCAAATAGTTATTCTAGAAGTTGTAATAAAGTCCGGGGTCAGACAATCATTTTCTACACGTTAGGATACAATAACACAACAGCTGGATAACATCTGGACGGCCAGCGTCACATGCTAAAGGGATTTGGTAATATTCAGTACAATTATAGGAATTTCTGTATGAAAGGACTGTCACGACCCACTCCCTGGCTGGGTCTGTTGACCGGATTTGGGTTACTCTGGACCTTGGAGTAGCTTTGAGTACAGGAACATCATGTCTCAGCCCTTGGTTTAGACTGAGCAATATTGACAGTAAGTCTGACGAATCTTACTGCAAGCATATGTCCCCGGGTAAATAATACATCTACACACCACGTCTTGATGAAAATTATGAACCACGTTTTATTTTGGAACAACATATTTAAAACATTTCACACACACACAGTGGAGGGAGTGGATCAACCTTTGCCCTTTCTCTGGCCAATAGGGTAACCTCCAGGGTAACCTAATTATTTCTGTCCAATGTAACAGAGGTAGGCTATGGGAACCACCAGACCCCTCCCATGGGCCAACCCCAGGCGTGGCCACCAAGCTCATTCTGACCCAGACTGTCCCAGGGGAAACTTCCTGTTGAGCTCCTAGGCCCCCCATTGTTATCTAGGTGCCTGGCTGGCAAATCTCTTTGTTTAGGTTAACCCCATTTAGCTCAGCTCCTGCCTCAGTGTTTACCTACTGGGGGATGGTTAACTAAATACAATCCCTCCATAGTACTAAATGCAAGCTTATACTGTAATTAACTATTACAACCCAAACCTTTTGTTCTTCCACATGGCAACAGCATGTGGAAGATAACCCAGCCCAAAATGGCCACTGTTGCCAGTCACAAAATGGCCCCAGCATAGTTCACACCAAATCCAATATGGCCCCTGGGTGATTCATGACAACACCTCCCCAAGCGTGGCAGGAAACATCCATGCCCCTAGGATTTTCCAGGCTACGCTGATAGTCATGACTCTTCTGGATTGGCTAGGCCCTCTGCACTCTCTCCACGTTCAAGTCCTTTAGAAAACAGTCCCAAAGTGCAGAGTAACAACCTCCCCCAGCCCTTGGCCTTGCACCCACTGTATAGAGCAAATTGCTCTTCCCATTCACACCCACCCAAATAGTCCAGGGTACCTCCCCAATAATCTGGGATCCCAGAGTACAACAGGTGGGCCACAGTTTCTGTCCCATAGCAACCCTGTTCCCCCCAGCCAGTCCCCACAGCTGGGCTGGGATCTCTAAAACAGTCTCTGGGCCTATGGGATCGCAAAGGAACAGCTCCTCTTGGCTTTCTTCCTCTGGTCCAGCTGTTTCCGTTGCTGCTTGGGGAGCTACGCTGCTCCCACCCAAGCTGTGCTTACACTCCTCTGACTTGGCTGGGGGGCTATGCTGCTCCCATCCAGCTGAAGTGCCGGACTCCTCCAATGCCCGGGGTTGAGCAACTTTATCCCAGTCCTTTATGTTGAACGGGATCTTTGGAGTGATGTCTGTTCCAGTGGGCTCCTGGACAATGGTTATCCATGGTATCTCCCCACTTGGTACACCCTCTTTTATGGTGCCACTCTGCACCCATAACGCTTTTGCCAAGGCTGGCAGGCTTGCTGTCCCGGCCTGGCTCTTTGTGCCCCTGGCACTCTCTTGCTGTGTGAGGTCAGGTTCCCTGTAGCCAGAAACCAATTCCTTTCCCTCCCCACAGTCTCTTAAACAACCCTCCTGGGCTCTGTGCTTCACTAGCACCTCTGGGAACAACTCCCCTGGGGTGTCAGGGTACAGACACTGGTTATCTGATGCAGGCTGGGGAATCTCCTCATTCCCACCCAGCCTGGCCTCTAAGGCTCCCTTCCCACCGTCCATCACACAATCATCCCGAGCCTCTGGCTCCATTAACAGTTCTGGCCAACACACTTTGCCTAGAACTTCTGAGGGCAGACTTAACTTATCTGGCCCTAGCTTGTGAGCAGTTCCCACTTCCTCTGGGATTAAATCTCTTGGGGTATCAGGGGGCAGACATGGATTATCTGACCCTACCCAGGGAACATTCCACTGGGTCTCTGGCTCTTTGGGCTGGTGACTAGGCCCTGACACAGTCGCTGCATGTTCTAGGGGCAAACATTCTCCATCCCCAGGAGTTGGCAAAGGAACAGTGTTTACCCCTTCCCACTCCTCACTTTGTTTACCGTCTATAAAAGCCTCTCCCCAGTTCCAGTGAGCATACTCACTCTGGTACATACCGTCTGAGTTGTAAGGGTCTGGTGAGCCGTCCTCCCATCCGGATGGGCCAAAATACTTCTTGGGTATCGCATCCCACAATTGAACATACTCAGCCTCCAGTTGCTGCTCTTGCCGAACCAGGGGTTCTAGCAAAGGAGCCTCCGGGAACCATGGTTCCAGTCCCAGACCCCGGCAGCGTTCAACAAACAAGTTATTATGTCTCCTTGCAGTTCCCATGCCACATTCCGGATCACCATTCAGAATCTCCTCAACCCCATATTGTAGATCCAAACGAAAATAGAGATCCTCTCTCCGGCCACCAAAGGACTCTACCCTGGCCAGATACTGTTCCTCCAAGTCCATCTCTTTCTCTACCAGTTCCTCCAACCAGCTTGCCAGCTCATGGCCAAGGCATAATTGCAGGAATGCCATCCATTGATTTAGCAGGACCCTTCCTCTGTAGTCCTCTTGGATAAATCCGTCAATGCTTTCTTTATCATCCTGGGACTGTTTAAAATTCTGATTTGCCAGTTTGACTCTTACTGGCATCTCTGCAGGATTGACCCCAAGCCTTTGCTGAGCTTGGACACTCACCCCTGTACGTTCTTCCTGTATTTGCTGCTTTATTAGGTTCAGTCCTTTAATTGCCTCTTCCAGCGTTATCTCCCCGGGGCAAAACTCCCTGGCTATACTGAACCTGCGTCTTGCCTCCTTGGACATGTCCTCATACTGCTGTTCCACTTCTGGTCCTTCTCAGAGTAACCCACCACTATGCCACCAATTGTCACGACCCACTCTCTGGCTGGGGTCTGCTGACCGGATTTGGGTTACTCTGGACCTTGGAGTAGCTTTGAGTACAGGGACATCATGTCTCAGCCCTTGGTTTAGACTGAGCAATATTGACAGTAAGTCTGACGAATCTTACTGCAAGCATATGTCCCCGGGTAAATAATACATCTACACACCACGTCTTGATGAAAATTATGAACCACGTTTTATTTTGGAACAACATATTTAAAACATTTCACACACACACAGTGGAGGGAGTGGATCAACCTTTCCCCTTTCTCTGGCCAATAGGGTAACCTCTAGAGTAACCTAATTACCTCTGTCCAATGTAACAGAGGTAGGCTATGGGAACCACCAGACCCCTCCATGGGCCAACCCCAGGCGTGGCCACCAAGCTCATTCTGACCCAGACTGTCCCAGGGGAAACTTCCTGTTGAGCTCCTAGGCCCCCCATTGTTATCTAGGTGCCTGGCTGTCTGGCAAATCTCTTTGTTTAGGTTAACCCCATTTAGCTCAGCTCCTGCCTCAGTGTTTACCTACTGGGGGATGGTTAACTAAATACAATCCCTCCATAGTACTATATGCAAGCTTATACTGTAATTAACTATTACAACCCAAACCTTTTGTTCTTCCACATGGCAACAGCATGTGGAAGATAACCCAGCCCAAAATGGCCACTGCTGCCAGTCACAAAATGGCCCCAGCATAGTTCACACCAAATCCAATATGGCCCCTGGGTGATTCATGACAAGGACCTCAAATGTCCTCTACACCATTAGATAGAGGGTAAAAAGGCATGTGGAAAATGTGTTTTAACTTTTAAAATTGATGTTGTATTCATAGAGTTATGATCAATAGAAGTCAGGGGATACAGTGTGAATGAGTAATGAGCTCTGCACCGCGCGGGATGTCATGAATATTAAATAGAATCCAGTGCAGAAGCTTTGAATCAGACAGTGGCTAGTGATTTATAACTACTTGATTATATTCTAGCAGCTAGTGTAGCAATAGACCAAATTGGACAGTCGGTAAGGCTACAGTCTGTGGTGGTGAAGGTCCTAGGTTTAAATCTACTCAGAGGCTGATCTTTTTATTTACTGTTAAAAAAATGTGTCAGGCAACAAATGATTTATATTGAATCATGTAAAATAGAGTAGTGTGAAACGGTATAACTGTACATGTTTGTGTGTGTGTCTGGGTGTGTGTCTGGGTGTATGTCTATCTGTATATGTGCCTCTGTGTGTGTGTCTGTCTGTGTCTCTGTGTGTCTGGATGTATGTGTGTGTGCAAGGAAAAAAATGGTGGACGAAAAAAATAAAAAATCTGAAACTGGATGAAAACGAGGCTGAGCAAAGCCAAAAAATACATGACAGCAAAGACAGTAGCACTTACACCAACAACGCCAGGCACGCAGGACTTAGAAAATACACAAAGACAAAGACAGTAACACTTACACCAACAACGCCAGGCACGCAGGACTTAGAAAATACACAACGGCAAAGACAGTAACACTTACACCAACAATGGCAGGCATGCAGGACTTTAAAAATGAAACCAACAGCATTAAGCACGTAACACGCAAACATTCAGCAGACACACAGAGGAGAAAGGCACAGGGAAGGGACAGGGGGATGGTGGAAAGAGATACATGCCATTCCCAAGCACTGCGAGCAGGAGAGGCTTGCAATGAGCGCCGAAGGTGATCAGTGCAAAGCAGGAAAGTTGAAGTACGCGGGGGGAGAGGCTCGCAATAAGCACCAAAGGTGCTCAAAGGAGCAAAAACCTCACATTGTGTGGCAAACATCATTGCCACTTTTAAAAAACGTAAATAGGCACGTAACAATGACGCAATAAAAAGAGGGATTCACTTAGGTTACATAAACCCACCAGTTTGACTACTTGAAATGTAAAATAACCATCTCCAGGGTTTACCAAATCGGAGTAACAATGGCGAAATAAATGTGGTCAAGGCCCCCACACCTGGGTAACAACAGAAGGAATCCATAGGGTCAAGGCCCCAACACCTGGGTAAAAACAAAAGGAATCCATAGGGTCAAGGCCCCCACACCTGGGTAAGAACAGAAGGAATCCATAGGGTCAAGGCCCCCATACCTGGGTAAGAACAGAAGAAGCCCATAGGGTCAAGGCCCCCAAACCTGGGTAAGAACAGAAGGAACCCATAGGGTCAAGGCCCCCACACCTGGGTAAGGACAGAAGGAACCCATACGGTCAAGGCCCCCACACCTGGGTAAGAATAGAAGGAACCCATAGGGTCAAGGCCCCCATACCTGGGTAAGAACAGAAGAAGCCCATAGGGTCAAGGCCCCCACACCTGGGTAAGAACAGAAGGAACCCATAGGGTCAAGGCCCCCACACCTGGGTAAGAACAGAAGGAACCCATAGGGTCAAGGCCCCCACACCTGCGTAAGAACAGAAGGAACCCATAGGGTCAAGGCCCCCACACCTGGGTAAGAACAGAAGGAACCCATAGGGTCAAGGCCCCCACACCTGGGTAAGAACAGAAGGAACTCATAGGGTCAAGGCCCCCACACCTGGATAAGAACAGAAGGAGCCCATAGGGTCAAGGCCCCCACACCTGGGTAAGATCAGAAGGAACCCATAGGGTCAAGGCCCCCACACCTGGGTAAGAACAGAAGGAACCCATAGGGTCAAGGCCCCCACACCTGGATAAGAACAGAAGGAGCCCATAGGGTCAAGCCCCCCACACCTGGGTAAGATCAGAAGGAACCCATAGGGTCAAGGCCCCCACACCTGGGTAAGAACAGAAGGAACCCATAGGGTCAAGGCCCCCACACCTGGGTAAGAACAGAAGGAGCCCATAGGGTCAAGGCCCCCACACCTGGATAAGAACAGAAGGAGCCCATAGGGTCAAGGCCCCCACACCTGGGTAAGAACAGAAGGAGTCCATAGGGTCAAGGCCCCCACACCTGGGTAAGAACAGAAGGAACCCATAGGGTCAAGGCCCCCACACCTGGGTAAGAACAGAAGGAACCCATAGGGTCAAGGCCCCAACACCTGGGTAAGAACAGAAGGAACCCATAGGGGGCCTTGAACACATTTATTTTGCCCTTGTTACACCGAGTTGGTAAACCCTGGAGATGGAGTTATTTTACATTTCAGGTTGAGTCATACTGGTGGGTGCCTATTAAAGTTTTTGGAGTGTGATTATATTTGTACCTTCGTAATTCAGTGTTAAGCGCTACAGAACTTTTTTAAAGTAGATTTTGTATCTTTTTAAACAGCTTTGCCAGCCTTACAATTGTATCCCAGTAATGTTTGAAGGGCAATTTCTTAGTATATAATAACACCCATATGGCTGTGTGACTGATACATATAATAAATACGTGCATCAGTGGCACAAACAGAATAAAACAAGTGGAAGGGGGGGGATAAGAAATATGTTCTTGAGGTTTTATAATAAAGCAAATGTCAATATGAGCGGACTGTGTTTATTGTTTATTTTAGAAAATATATATATTGAAATAACTAGTTAGTTAATAAATAAATAACTACAATATACATGTAGGCACACCCCATTCAACACTGTAGATGCGTTCCTAGAAGACCGAGTGCTAAACAGGGTAATATGAACACAGGGTTAGGGGGGACCGGGAAATCGCGACCAGGAATACACAAGATAACTTTCATTCTAAGATACTCTATCTTTATATTTACTTGCAAAATATGTAATACATAATACACACATACTTACACACACTAACACACACACATACACACTCACATACACACACATACATACACACACACATACACACTAACGCACTCACACACACACACACATACATACATACACACTAACACACACACATACACACTCTCACACACACACATACACACTAACACACTCACATACACACACATACATACATACATACACACTAACACACACACATACACACTCTCACACACACACACACACACATACATACACACTAACACACACACACATACTAACACACATACATACATACACACACACATACACACACTAACACACACACACACATACATACACCATACACACACATACACACACATAATTACACACTAAAACACACACACA
>CM050171.1:131014132-131250367 GCA_027410445.1 Discoglossus pictus
GGTTTACGGGCTTGTGTCTATGGCCTGCAACTCAAGGCATGGTTCAAATTAATAACTCTGCAGCGCAGCCGATTTTCAAGCCCGCAGCCTTTGCGGGTGTGCCAATGCCGCTACGCGCCTCAAATTTAATGGGGCTGCTAGTTCTGCTTCTAGTCCAAACAAGTGCCTTTAGTGCCATTAATCCTTGTCACTATAGATAATATATCCCGTATGTAGTCCCCAGCATTGTCCTGACTGGTGGCTCCTCGCTGGATTATATCCCTCGCTGGATTATATCCCTCACAGCCCTTATGTTTTAGTATTATCAGTAATTAAATAGCACATTTGTGTCATGTGTAAAATATTAAACTTATTTTCTGCCATGAATTCCAAGAAATAGCTATTGCACTGCATTCTGGGAAACTGGGCAGGAAAATGCAAAAAAGTCCATTATGCATTTTCACTCCAATACCGCTTTATAAATGGCTCCTCATATACCTGCTGTATAATACTTTTTAAAAAGCCATTTAATAATACTCTGTTTTCCAAAAATCCTTTAGTGTATTCTTGAAGAGCATGAGAAAAACTTTCTATATGTTGTTATATACATTGTGCTATCCATTTTATTCTAAAGTGAATAAATCCTGGGAAATTCATGGTTGTTGCTGTATTTATATGCAAATGAGTATCTCATGAATATTAATTGCATGCTTTGATGTGCAATTTGGGATGAAGTAGTGTAAATAAAGACCTCCAGTGATATCTGGCAGTTTCACCCCTCTCCCAACTTATCAAGCACTCTGAGCTACACATTGGCATACAGAAACTGCATAACCAATTGCAAATATTTCCGAGATGATTTACTGTAGAGAAAATCTGCTAGTACAATGTATAGCCAATTATTAATACTCTAATATTACATCCACTTAATAATGATCTGTTTACTTTTATCTACTTTATTTTATTAAGAAGTGTTTATAAGATCTGTTTTACTGCCTAAAATCATACAAATAGTGCCTGTATGGGTCTGCCCACTGCAGAATATGCAGACACAGACTGTGCAGGGCTGGATGTTTTCTCATATATTTATATTATTGTACTCTGGTCCTTTAAATGGACACAAGATGGCGCTGAGCGAGTAGTGAAAACAATGACTACCCAGCAGCAGCGCCCTCTAGTGGCCGAGGATCTCCAGGACGCCCTTATGGGAAATTGCTCTGTAAATTGTTACATCTTGGAGGACAATGATACTAAAGATAAAGTGTTTGAGTAGCCGCGGATAACCTGAGACTCGGACAGAAAAAGGCAGTTGAGGGGATTAGAAGAGGGGGGGGGGTTGCTGAATAAGGAGTGGGAAAAGGTGGGAAGGGGGACAGAGGGAAAAGATATGTGGGAGAGACTTCTTATTAAATAATAAGCTCTGCTGTGTTTAAGTGGGTGTAGGTAAGAAGGTAAATCACGACACAGCCGCACGTGACAATAGTGATGCAACGAAGATACTGGATCCCCCCAAGTGCAGAGGTGTTTCTTGTTTAGGGTTCTCTAAGTGTTTGGTGCGTCTCATATTACTCCATATACATTAGTATGGATCCATATAATACTGAGCACAATGGGTCAGATCAACTAAAGGGCAAAGTACTGAAGAACTCAAACAAGTCCCATCTTAGTACATCTGGCCCATTCAAGAGAACAAACTGGATAAATAAATGATCACTGTGTGATCAACTTTTTTTAATCACATTTTTTAATATGTAGTGCGGACCCAGGGGAGGAACTGGGGGAATCGGAAGGGAACAAGGACTTATATCCTCCTCCCGTCACCACCCACCAGCTCCCTCTGTTCCCCGCCACCCGTCACTACCCCGTCACTATCTGCCTTATAGTAACCTCCACTGCCTCCCTCCACACCTTACTAACTCCATCAACAACACACTGCCTCCCTCTACCCCTCACTAACCCATCAACCACAAACTGCCTCCCTCTACACCTCACTAACTCCATCAACCACACACTGCCTCCCTCTACCCCTCACTAACTCCATCAACAACACACTGCCTCCCTCTACCCCTCACTAACTCCATAAACTACACACTGCCTCCCTCTACGCCTCACTAACTCCATAAACTACACACTGCCTCCCTCTACCCCTCACTAACTCCATAAACTACACACTGCCTCCCTCTACCCCTCACTAACTCCATCAACAACACACTGCCTCCCTCTACCCCTCACTAACCCATCAACCACACACTGCCTCCCTCTACACCTCACTAACTCCATCAACCACACACTGCCTCCCTCTACCCCTCACTAACTCCATAAACTACACACTGCATCCCTCTACCCCTCACTAACTCCATAAACTACACACTGCCTCCCTCTACGCCTCACTAACTCCATAAACTACACACTGCCTCCCTCTATCCCTCACTAACTCCATAAACTACAAACTGCCTCCCTCTACGCCTCACTAACTCCATCAACAACACACTGCCTCCCTCTACACCTCACTAACTCCATCAACAACACACTGCCTCCCTCTACACCTCACTAACTCCATAAACTACACACTGCCTCGCTCTACGCCTCACTAACTACATAAACTACACACTGCCTCCCTCTACACCTCACTAACTCCATCAACAACACACTGCCTCCCTCTACACCTCACTAACTCCATAAACTACACACTGCCTCCCTCTATCCCTCACTAACTCCATAAACTACACACTGCCTCCCTCTACACCTCACTAACTCCATCAACAACACACTGCCTCCCTCTACACCTCACTAACTCCATAAACTACACACTGCCTCCCTCTATCCCTCACTAACTCCATAAACTACACACTGCCTCCCTCTATCCCTCACTAACTCCATAAACTACACACTGCCTCCCTCTACACCTCACTAACTCCATCAACAACACACTGCCTCCCTCTACACCTCACTAACTCCATAAACTACACACTGCCTCCCTCTATCCCTCACTAACTCCATAAACTACACACTGCCTCCCTCTACACCTCACTAACTCCATCAACAACACACTGCCTCCCTCTACACCTCACTAACTCCATAAACTACACACTGCCTCCCTCTACGCCTCACTAACTCCATAAACTACACACTGCCTCCCTCTATCCCTCACTAACTCCATAAACTACAAACTGCCTCCCTCTACACCTCACTAACTCCATCAACAACACACTGCCTCCCTCTACACCTCACTAACTCCATCAACAACACACTGCCTCCCTCTACACCTCACTAACTCCATCAACAACACACTGCCTCCCTCTATCCCTCACTAGCTCCATCAACAACACACTGCCTCCCTCTACCCCTCACTAACCCATCAACCACACACTGCCTCCCTCTACACCTCACTAACTCCATCAACCACACACTGCCTCCCTCTACCCCTCACTAACTCCATAAACTACACACTGCCTCCCTCTACCCCTCACTAACTCCATCAACAACACACTGCCTCCCTCTACCCCTCACTAACCCATCAACCACACACTGCCTCCCTCTACACCTCACTAACTCCATCAACCACACACTGCCTCCCTCTACCCCTCACTAACTCCATAAACTACACACTGCATCCCTCTACCCCTCACTAACTCCATAAACTACACACTGCCTCCCTCTACACCTCACTAACTCCATAAACTACACACTGCCTCCCTCTATTCCTCACTAACTCCATAAACTACAAACTGCCTCCCTCTACACCTCACTAACTCTATCAACAACACACTGCCTCCCTCTACACCTCACTAACTCCATCAACAACACACTGCCTCCCTCTACACCTCACTAACTCCATAAACTACACACTGCCTCCCTCTACGCCTCACTAACTCCATAAACTACACACTGCCTCCCTCTATCCCTCACTAACTCCATCAACAACACACTGCCTCCCTCTACACCTTACTAACTCCATCAACAACACACTGCCTCCCTCTATCCCTCACTAGCTCCATCAACAACACACTACCTCCCTCTACCCCTCACTAACTCCATCAACAACACACTGCCTCCCTCTACCCCTCACTAACTCCATAAACTACACACTGCCTCCCTCTACACCTCACTAACTCCATAAACTACACACTGCCTCCCTCTACGCCTCACTAACTCCATAAACTACACACTGCCTCCCTCTATCCCTCACTAGCTCCATCAACAACACACTGCCTCCCTCTACACCTCACTAACTCCATCAACAACACACTGCCTCCCTCTACCCCTCACTAACTCCATAAACTACACACTGCCTCCCTCTACCCCTCACTAACTCCATCAACAACACACTGCCTCCCTCTACCCCTCACTAACTCCATAAACTACAAACTGCCTCCCTCTACACCTCACTAACTCCATCAACAACACACTGCCTCCCTCTACCCCTCACTAACTCCATAAACTACAAACTGCCTCCCTCTACACCTCACTAACTCCATCAACAACACACTGCCTCCCTCTACCCCTCACTAGCTCCATCAACAACACACTGCCTCCCTCTACCCCTCACTAACTCCATCAACAACACACTGCCTCCCTCTACCCCTCACTAACTCCATCAACAACACACTGCCTCCCTCTACCCCTCACTAACCCATCAACCACACACTGCCTCCCTCTACACCTCACTAACTCCATCAACCACACACTGCCTCCCTCTACCCCTCACTAACTCCATAAACTACACACTGCCTCCCTCTACGCCTCACTAACTCCATAAACTACACACTGCCTCCCTCTATCCCTCACTAACTCCATAAACTACAAACTGCCTCCCTCTACACCTCACTAACTCCATCAACAACACACTGCCTCCCTCTACACCTCACTAACTCCATCAACAACACACTGCCTCCCTCTATCCCTCACTAGCTCCATCAACAACACACTGCCTCCCTCTACCCCTCACTAACCCATCAACCACACACTGCCTCCCTCTACACCTCACTAACTCCATCAACCAAACTCTGCCTCCCTCTACCCCTCACTAACTCCATAAACTACACACTGCCTCCCTCTACCCCTCACTAACTCCATCAACAACACACTGCCTCCCTCTACCCCTCACTAACCCATCAACCACACACTGCCTCCCTCTACACCTCACTAACTCCATCAACCACACACTGCCTCCCTCTACCCCTCACTAACTCCATAAACTACACACTGCATCCCTCTACCCCTCACTAACTCCATAAACTACACACTGCCTCCCTCTACGCCTCACTAACTCCATAAACTACACACTGCCTCCCTCTATCCCTCACTAACTCCATAAACTACAAACTGCCTCCCTCTACGCCTCACTAACTCCATCAACAACACACTGCCTCCCTCTACACCTCACTAACTCCATCAACAACACACTGCCTCCCTCTACACCTCACTAACTCCATAAACTACACACTGCCTCGCTCTACGCCTCACTAACTCCATAAACTACACACTGCCTCCCTCTATCCCTCACTAACTCCATAAACTACACACTGCCTCCCTCTACACCTCACTAACTCCATCAACAACACACTGCCTCCCTCTACACCTCACTAACTCCATAAACTACACACTGCCTCCCTCTATCCCTCACTAACTCCATAAACTACACACTGCCTCCCTCTACACCTCACTAACTCCATCAACAACACACTGCCTCCCTCTACACCTCACTAACTCCATAAACTACACACTGCCTCCCTCTACGCCTCACTAACTCCATAAACTACACACTGCCTCCCTCTATCCCTCACTAGCTCCATAAACTACAAACTGCCTCCCTCTACACCTCACTAACTCCATCAACAACACACTGCCTCCCTCTACACCTCACTAACTCCATCAACAACACACTGCCTCCCTCTACACCTCACTAACTCCATCAACAACACACTGCCTCCCTCTATCCCTCACTAGCTCCATCAACAACACACTGCCTCCCTCTACCCCTCACTAACCCATCAACCACACACTGCCTCCCTCTACACCTCACTAACTCCATCAACCACACACTGCCTCCCTCTACCCCTCACTAACTCCATAAACTACACACTGCCTCCCTCTACCCCTCACTAACTCCATCAACAACACACTGCCTCCCTCTACCCCTCACTAACCCATCAACCACACACTGCCTCCCTCTACACCTCACTAACTCCATCAACCACACACTGCCTCCCTCTACCCCTCACTAACTCCATAAACTACACACTGCATCCCTCTACCCCTCACTAACTCCATAAACTACACACTGCCTCCCTCTACACCTCAATAACTCCATAAACTACACACTGCCTCCCTCTATTCCTCACTAACTCCATAAACTACAAACTGCCTCCCTCTACACCTCACTAACTCTATCAACAACACACTGCCTCCCTCTACACCTCACTAACTCCATCAACAACACACTGCCTCCCTCTACACCTCACTAACTCCATAAACTACACACTGCCTCCCTCTACGCCTCACTAACTCCATAAACTACACACTGCCTCCCTCTATCCCTCACTAACTCCATCAACAACACACTGCCTCCCTCTACACCTTACTAACTCCATCAACAACACACTGCCTCCCTCTATCCCTCACTAGCTCCATCAACAACACACTGCCTCCCTCTACCCCTCACTAACTCCATCAACAACACACTGCCTCCCTCTACCCCTCACTAACTCCATAAACTACACACTGCCTCCCTCTACACCTCACTAACTCCATAAACTACACACTGCCTCCCTCTATCCCTCACTAACTCCATAAACTACAAACTGCCTCCCTCTACCCCTCACTAACTCCATCAACAACACACTGCCTCCCTCTATCCCTCACTAACTCCATAAACTACAAACTGCCTCCCTCTACCCCTCACTAACTCCATCAACCACACACTGCCTCCCTCTACCCCTCACTAACTCCATAAACTACACACTGCCTCCCTCTACACCTCACTAACTCCATAAACTACACACTGCCTCCCTCTACGCCTCACTAACTCCATAAACTACACCCTGCCTCCCTCTACCCCTCACTAACTCCATCAACCACACACTGCCTCCCTCTACACCTCACTAACTCCATCAACCACACACTGCCTCCCTCTACCCCTCACTAACTCCATAAACTACACACTGCCTCCCTCTACGCCTCACTAACTCCATAAACTACACACTGCCTCCCTCTACCCCTCATTAACTCCATCAACAACACACTGCCTCCCTCTACACCTCACTAACTCCATCAACAACACACTGCCTCCCTCTACACCTCACTAACTCCATCAACCACACACTGCCTCCCTCTACACCTCACTAACTCCATAAACTACACACTGCCTCCCTCTACGCCTCACTAACTCCATAAACTACACACTGCCTCCCTCTACGCCTTACTAACTCCATAAACTACAAACTGCCTCCCTCTACACCTTACTAACTCCATAAACTACACACTGCCTCACTCCACACCTCACTAACTCCATAAACTACACACTGCCTCCCTCTACACCTCACTAACTCCATAAACCACACACTGCCTCCCTCTACACCTCACTAACTCCATAAACCACAAACTGCCTCCCTTTACACCTTACTAACTCCATAAACTACACACTGCCTCACTCCACACCTCACTAACTCCATGAACTACACACTGCCTCCCTCTACACCTCACTAACTCCATAAACCACACACTGGCTCCCTCTACACCTCACTAACTCCATAAACCACACACTGCCTCCCTCTACACCTCACTAACTCCATCAACAACACACTGCCTCCCTCTACACCTCACTAACTCCATCAACTACACACTGCCTCCCTCTACACCTCACTAACTCCATCAACAACACACTGCCTCCCTCTACACCTCACTAACTCCATAAACTACACATTGCCTCACTCTACACCTTACTAACTCCATAAACTACAAACTGCCTCCCTCTACCCCTCACTAACTCCATAAACTACACATTGCCTCCCTCTACACCTTACTAACTCCATAAACTACACATTGCCTCCCTCTACACCTCACTAACTCCATAAACTACACATTGCCTCACTCTACCCCTCACTAACTCCATAAACTACACATTGCCTCCCTCTACACCTTACTAACTCCATAAACTACACACTGCCTCCCTCTACCCTTTACTAACTCCATAAACTACACATTGCCTCCCTCTACACCTCACTAACTCCATAAACTACACATTGCCTCCCTCTACCCCTCACTAACTCCATAAACAACACACTGCCTCCCTCTACACCTCACTAACTCCATAAACTACAAACTGCCTCCCTCTACACCTTACTAACTCCATCAACCTCACACTACCTCCCTCTACACCTCACTAACTCCATAAATTCCACGCTGCCTCCCTCTACCCCTAACTCCATAAACTACACACTGCCTCCCTCTACACCTCACTAACTCCATAAACTACACACTGCCTCCCTCTACACCTTACTAATTCCATAAACCACATACTGCCTCCCTCTACGCCTCACTAATGGCATCAACCACACACTGCCTCCCACTACACCTCACTAATGGCATCAACCACACACTGCCTCCCTCCACCCCTCTCTAACTCCATCAACCACACAATGTCTCCCTGCACCACTCACTAATTCCATTAGCCAAACACTGCATCCCTCTACCCCTCACTAACTCCATCAACCACACACTACCTCCCTCTTCCCCCCACTTACTCCCTAAACTAAACATTGCCTCCCTCTCCCCCTCTCTAACTCCATCTACTTAACACTGGCTCCCTCTACACCTCACTAACTCCATAAACTACACACTGCCTCCCTCCACACCTCACTAACTCCATAAACTACACACTGCCTCGCTCTACCCCTCACAAACTCCATAAACTACTCACTACATCCCTCTACCCCTCACTAACTCCATCAACCACACACTGTCTGCCACTCTACCGCTGTCTTACTCCATCAACCACACAATGCCTCCTTCAACACCTCGTTAACTGCATCAACCACGCACTGTCTCCATCCACAGCTCGCTAACTCCATCAATTACACACTGCCTCCCTCTACTCCTCACTAGTTCCATAAACAACACACTGCCTCCCTCTACACCTCACTAACTCCATCAACCACACACTGCCTCCCTCTACACCTCACTAACTCCATCAACCACACACTGCCTCCCTCTACACCTCACTAACTCCATAAACTACACACTGCCTCCCTCTACCCCTCACTAACTCCATCAACAACACACTGCCTCCCTCTACCCCTCACTAACTCCATAAACTACACACTGCCTCCCTCTACCCCTCACTAACTCCATCAACAACACACTGCCTCCCTCTACCCCTCACTAACTCCATAAACTACACACTGCCTCCCTCTACCCCTCACTAACTCCATCAACAACACACTGCCTCCCTCTACCCCTCACTAACCCATCAACCACACACTGCCTCCCTCTACACCTCACTAACTCCATCAACCACACACTGCCTCCCTCTACCCCTCACTAACTCCATAAACTACACACTGCCTCCCTCTACGCCTCACTAACTCCATAAACTACACACTGCCTCCCTCTATCCCTCACTAACTCCATAAACTACAAACTGCCTCCCTCTACACCTCACTAACTCCATCAACAACACACTGCCTCCCTCTACACCTCACTAACTCCATCAACAACACACTGCCTCCCTCTACACCTCACTAACTCCATCAACAACACACTGCCTCCCTCTATCCCTCACTAGCTCCATCAACAACACACTGCCTCCCTCTACCCCTCACTAACCCATCAACCACACACTGCCTCCCTCTACACCTCACTAACTCCATCAACCACACACTGCCTCCCTCTACCCCTCACTAACTCCATAAACTACACACTGCCTCCCTCTACCCCTCACTAACTCCATCAACAACACACTGCCTCCCTCTAACCCTCACTAACCCATCAACCACACACTGCCTCCCTCTACACCTCACTAACTCCATCAACCACACACTGCCTCCCTCTACCCCTCACTAACTCCATAAACTACACACTGCATCCCTCTACCCCTCACTAACTCCATAAACTACACACTGCCTCCCTCTACGCCTCACTAACTCCATAAACTACACACTGCCTCCCTCTATCCCTCACTAACTCCATAAACTACAAACTGCCTCCCTCTACGCCTCACTAACTCCATCAACAACACACTGCCTCCCTCTACACCTCACTAACTCCATCAACAACACACTGCCTCCCTCTACACCTCACTAACTCCATAAACTACACACTGCCTCCCTCTACGCCTCACTAACTCCATAAACTACACACTGCCTCCCTCTATCCCTCACTAACTCCATAAACTACAAACTGCCTCCCTCTACACCTCACTAACTCCATCAAAAACACACTGCCTCCCTCTACACCTCACTAACTCCATCAACAACACACTGCCTCCCTCTACACCTCACTAGCTCCATCAACAACACACTGCCTCCCTCTACCCCTCACTAACCCATCAACCACACACTGCCTCCCTCTACACCTCACTAACTCCATCAACCACACACTGCCTCCCTCTACCCCTCACTAACTCCATAAACTACACACTGCCTCCCTCTACCCCTCACTAACTCCATCAACAACACACTGCCTCCCTCTACCCCTCACTAACCCATCAACCACACACTGCCTCCCTCTACACCTCACTAACTCCATCAACCACACACTGCCTCCCTCTACCCCTCACTAACTCCATAAACTACACACTGCATCCCTCTACCCCTCACTAACTCCATAAACTACACACTGCCTCCCTCTACACCTCACTAACTCCATAAACTACACACTGCCTCCCTCTATCCCTCACTAACTCCATAAACTACAAACTGCCTCCCTCTACACCTCACTAACTCCATCAACAACACACTGCCTCCCTCTACACCTCACTAACTCCATCAACAACACACTGCCTCCCTCTACACCTCACTAACTCCATAAACTACACACTGCCTCCCTCTACGCCTCACTAACTCCATAAACTACACACTGCCTCCCTCTATCCCTCACTAACTCCATAAACTACAAACTGCCTCCCTCTACACCTCACTAACTCCATCAACAAAACACTGCCTCCCTCTACCCCTCACTAACTCCATCAACAACACACTGCCTCCCTCTACCCCTCACTAACCCATCAACCACACACTGCCTCCCTCTACACCTCACTAACTCCATCAACCACACACTGCCTCCCTCTACCCCTCACTAACTCCATAAACTACACACTGCATCCCTCTACCCCTCACTAACTCCATAAACTACACACTGCCTCCCTCTACACCTCACTAACTCCATAAACTACACACTGCCTCCCTCTATCCCTCACTAACTCCATAAACTACAAACTGCCTCCCTCTACACCTCACTAACTCCATCAACAACACACTGCCTCCCTCTACACCTCACTAACTCCATCAACAACACACTGCCTCCCTCTACACCTCACTAACTCCATAAACTACACACTGCCTCCCTCTACGCCTCACTAACTCCATAAACTACACACTGCCTCCCTCTATCCCTCACTAACTCCATAAACTACAAACTGCCTCCCTCTACACCTCACTAACTCCATCAACAACACACTGCCTCCCTCTACACCTCACTAACTCCATCAACAACACACTGCCTCCCTCTACACCTCACTAACTCCATAAACTACACACTGCCTCCCTCTACGCCTCACTAACTCCATAAACTACACACTGCCTCCCTCTACCCCTCACTAACTCCATCAACAACACACTGCCTCCCTCTACACCTTACTAACTCCATCAACAACACACTGCCTCCCTCTATCCCTCACTAGCTCCATCAACAACACACTACCTCCCTCTACCCCTCACTAACTCCATCAACAACACACTGCCTCCCTCTACCCCTCACTAACTCCATAAACTACACACTGCCTCCCTCTACACCTCACTAACTCCATAAACTACACACTGCCTCCCTCTATCCCTCACTAACTCCATAAACTACAAACTGCCTCCCTCTACCCCTCACTAACTCCATCAACAACACACTGCCTCCCTCTATCCCTCACTAACTCCATAAACTACAAACTGCCTCCCTCTACCCCTCACTAACTCCATCAACCACACACTGCCTCCCTCTACCCCTCACTAACTCCATAAACTACACACTGCCTCCCTCTACACCTCACTAACTCCATAAACTACACACTGCCTCCCTCTACGCCTCACTAACTCCATAAACTACACCCTGCCTCCCTCTATCCCTCACTAACTCCATAAACTACAAACTGCCTCCCTCTACCCCTCACTAACTCCATCAACCACACACTGCCTCCCTCTACCCCTCACTAACTCCATAAACTACACACTGCCTCCCTCTACGCCTCACTAACTCCATAAACTACACACTGCCTCCCTCTACCCCTCACTAACTCCATCAACAACACACTGCCTCCCTCTACACCTCACTAACTCCATCAACAACACACTGCCTCCCTCTACACCTCACTAACTCCATCAACCACACACTGCCTCCCTCTACACCTCACTAACTCCATAAACTACACACTGCCTCCCTCTACGCCTCACTAACTCCATAAACTACACACTGCCTCCCTCTATGCCTTACTAACTCCATAAACTACAAACTGCCTCCCTCTACACCTTACTAACTCCATAAACTACACACTGCCTCACTCCACACCTCACTAACTCCATAAACTACACACTGCCTCCCTCTACACCTCACTAACTCCATAAACCACACACTGCCTCCCTCTACACCTCACTAACTCCATAAACTACACACTGCCTCCCTCTACACCTTACTAACTCCATAAACTACACACTGCCTCACTCCACACCTCACTAACTCCATGAACTACACACTGCCTCCCTCTACACCTCACTAACTCCATAAACCACACACTGCCTCCCTCTACACCTCACTAACTCCATAAACCACACACTGCCTCCCTCTACACCTCACTAACTCCATCAACAACACACTGCCTCCCTCTACACCTCACTAACTCCATCAACTACACACTGCCTCCCTCTACACCTCACTAACTCCATCAACAACACACTGCCTCCCTCTACACCTCACTAACTCCATAAACTACACATTGCCTCACTCTACACCTTACTAACTCCATAAACTACAAACTGCCTCCCTCTACCCCTCAATAACTCCATAAACTACACATTGCCTCCCTCTACACCTTACTAACTCCATAAACTACACATTGCCTCCCTCTACACCTCACTAACTCCATAAACTACACATTGCCTCACTCTACCCCTCACTAACTCCATAAACTACACATTGCCTCCCTCTACACCTTACTAACTCCATAAACTACACACTGCCTCCCTCTACCCTTTACTAACTCCATAAACTACACATTGCCTCCCTCTACACCTCACTAACTCCATAAACTACACATTGCCTCCCTCTACCCCTCACTAACTCCATAAACAACACACTGCCTCCCTCTACAC
Organism: Discoglossus pictus; assembly: GCA_027410445.1. NCBI lineage: Eukaryota > Metazoa > Chordata > Amphibia > Anura > Alytidae > Discoglossus > Discoglossus pictus. The sequence goes on from CM050171.1 coordinate 131,027,683, forward strand.
CTCACTAACTCCATAAACTACAAACTGCCTCCCTCTACACCTTACTAACTCCATCAACCTCACACTACCTCCCTCTACACCTCACTAACTCCATAAATTCCACGCTGCCTCCCTCTACCCCTAACTCCATAAACTACACACTGCCTCCCTCTACACCTCACTAACTCCATAAACTACACACTGCCTCCCTCTACACCTTACTAATTCCATAAACCACATACTGCCTCCCTCTACGCCTCACTAATGGCATCAACCACACACTGCCTCCCACTACACCTCACTAATGGCATCAACCACACACTGCCTCCCTCCACCCCTCTCTAACTCCATCAACCACACAATGTCTCCCTGCACCACTCACTAATTCCATTAGCCAAACACTGCATCCCTCTACCCCTCACTAACTCCATCAACCACACACTACCTCCCTCTTCCCCCCACTTACTCCCTAAACTAAACATTGCCTCCCTCTCCCCCTCTCTAACTCCATCTACTTAACACTGGCTCCCTCTATACCTCACTAACTCCATAAACTACACACTGCCTCCCTCCACACCTCACTAACTCCATAAACTACACACTGCCTCGCTCTACCCCTCACAAACTCCATAAACTACTCACTACATCCCTCTACCCCTCACTAACTCCATCAACCACACACTGTCTGCCACTCTACCGCTGTCTTACTCCATCAACCACACAATGCCTCCTTCAACACCTTGTTAACTGCATTAACCACGCACTGTCTCCCTCCACAGCTCGCTAACTCCATCAATTACACACTGCCTCCCTCTACTCCTCACTAGTTCCATAAACAACACACTGCCTCCCTCTACACCTCACTAACTCCATCAACAACACACTGCCTCCCTCTACCCCTCACTAACTCCATCAACCACACACTGCCTCCCTCTACCCCTCACTAACTCCATAAACTACACACTGCCTCCCTCTACACCTCACTAACTCCATAAACTACACACTGCCTCCCTCTACGCCTCACTAACTCCATAAACTACACCCTGCCTCCCTCTATCCCTCACTAACTCCATAAACTACAAACTGCCTCCCTCTACCCCTCACTAACTCCATCAACCACACACTGCCTCCCTCTACCCCTCACTAACTCCATAAACTACACACTGCCTCCCTCTACGCCTCACTAACTCCATAAACTACACACTGCCTCCCTCTACCCCTCACTAACTCCATCAACAACACACTGCCTCCCTCTACACCTCACTAACTCCATCAACAACACACTGCCTCCCTCTACACCTCACTAACTCCATCAACCACACACTGCCTCCCTCTACACCTCACTAACTCCATAAACTACACACTGCCTCCCTCTACGCCTCACTAACTCCATAAACTACACACTGCCTCCCTCTATGCCTTACTAACTCCATAAACTACAAACTGCCTCCCTCTACACCTTACTAACTCCATAAACTACACACTGCCTCACTCCACACCTCACTAACTCCATAAACTACACACTGCCTCCCTCTACACCTCACTAACTCCATAAACCACACACTGCCTCCCTCTACACCTCACTAACTCCATAAACCACAAACTGCCTCCCTCTACACCTTACTAACTCCATAAACTACACACTGCCTCACTCCACACCTCACTAACTCCATGAACTACACACTGCCTCCCTCTACACCTCACTAACTCCATAAACCACACACTGGCTCCCTCTACACCTCACTAACTCCATAAACCACACACTGCCTCCCTCTACACCTCACTAACTCCATCAACAACACACTGCCTCCCTCTACACCTCACTAACTCCATCAACTACACACTGCCTCCCTCTACACCTCACTAACTCCATCAACAACACACTGCCTCCCTCTACACCTCACTAACTCCATAAACTACACATTGCCTCACTCTACCCCTCACTAACTCCATAAACTACAAACTGCCTCCCTCTACCCCTCAATAACTCCATAAACTACACATTGCCTCCCTCTACACCTCACTAACTCCATAAACTACACACTGCCTCCCTCTACACCTCACTAACTCCATAAACTACACATTGCCTCACTCTACCCCTCACTAACTCCATAAACTACACACTGCCTCCCTCTACACCTCACTAACTCCATAAACTACACACTGCCTCCCTCTACCCTTTACTAACTCCATAAACTACACATTGCCTCCCTCTACACCTCACTAACTCCATAAACTACACATTGCCTCCCTCTACCCTCACTAACTCCATAAACAACACACTGCCTCCCTCTACACCTCACTAACTCCATAAACTACAAACTGCCTCCCTCTACACCTTACTAACTCCATCAACCTCACACTACCTCCCTCTACACCTCACTAACTCCATAAATTCCACGCTGCCTCCACCATAAACTACAAACTGCCTCCCTCTACACCTCACTAACTCCATCAACAACACACTGCCTCCTCTACACTCACTAACTCCATCAACAACACACTGCCTCCTCTACACTCACTAACTCCATAAACTACACACTGCCTCCCTCTACGCCTCACTAACTCCATAAACTACACACTGCCTCCCTCTACCCCTCACTAACTCCATCAACAACACACTGCCTCCCTCTACACCTTACTAACTCCATCAGTAACACACTGCCTCCCTCTATCCCCTCACTAGCTCCTTCAACAACACACTACCTCCCTCTACCCCTCCACTAACTCCATCAACAACACATGCCTCCCTCTACCCCTCACTAACTCCCATAAACTACACATGCCTCCCTCTAACACCTCACTAACTCCATAACTACACACTGCCTCCCTCTATCCCTCACTAACTCCATAAACTACAAACTGCCTCCCCTCTACCCCTCACTAACTCCATCAACCACACACTGCCTCCCTCTATCCCTCACTAACTCCATAAACTACACACTGCCTCCCTCTACCCCTCACTAACTCCAATCAACCACACACTGCCCTCCCTCTACCCCCTCACTAACTCCATAAACTACACACTGCCTCCCTCTACACCTCACTAACTCCATAAACTACACACTGCCTCCTCTACGCCTCACTAAACTCCATAAACTACACACTGCCTCCCTCTATCCCTCACTAACTCCATAAACTACACACTGCCTCCCTCTACCCCTCACTAACTCCATCAACCACACACTGCCTCCCTCTACGCCTCACTAACTCATAAACTACACACTGCCTCCCATCTACGCCTCACTAACTCCATAAACTACACACTGCCTCCCTCTACCCCCTCACTAACTCCATCAACAACACACTGCCTCCCTCTACACCTCACTAACTCCATCAACAACACACTGCCTCCCTCTACACCTCACTAACTCCATCAACCACACACTGCCTCCCTCTACACCTCACTAACTCCATAAACTACACACTGCCTCCCTCTACGCCTCACTAACTCCATAAACTACACACTGCCTCCCTCTATGCCTTACTAACTCCATAAACTACAAACTGCCTCCCTCTACACCTTACTAACTCCATAAACTACACACTGCCTCCCTCTACACCTCACTAACTCCATAAACTACACACTGCCTCCCTCTACACCTCACTAACTCCATAAACCACACACTGCCTCCCTCTACACCTCACTAACTCCATAAACCACAAACTGCCTCCCTCTACACCTTACTAACTCCATAAACTACACACTGCCTCACTCCACACCTCACTAACTCCATGAACTACACACTGCCTCCCTCTACACCTCACTAACTCCATAAACCACACACTGCCTCCCTCTACACCTCACTAACTCCATAAACCACACACTGCCTCCCTCTACACCTCACTAACTCCATCAACAACACACTGCCTCCCTCTACACCTCACTAACTCCATCAACTACACACTGCCTCCCTCTACACCTCACTAACTCCATCAACAACACACTGCCTCCCTCTACACCTCACTAACTCCATAAACTACACATTGCCTCCCTCTACACCTTACTAACTCCATAAACTACAAACTGCCTCCCTCTACCCCTCAATAACTCCATAAACTACACATTGCCTCCCTCTACACCTTACTAACTCCATAAACTACACACTGCCTCCCTCTACACCTCACTAACTCCATAAACTACACACTGCCTCCCTCTACCCCTCACTAACTCCATAAACTACACATTGCCTCCCTCTACACCTTACTAACTCCATAAACTACACACTGCCTCCCTCTACCCCTCACTAACTCCATAAACTACACATTGCCTCCCTCTACACCTCACTAACTCCATAAACTACACATTGCCTCCCTCTACCCCTCACTAACTCCATAAACTACACACTGCCTCCCTCTACACCTCACTAACTCCATAAACTACACACTGCCTCCCTCTACACCTCACTAACTCCATCAACCTCACACTACCTCCCTCTACACCTCACTAACTCCATAAATTCCACGCTGCCTCCCTCTACCCCTAACTCCATAAACTACACACTGCCTCCCTCTACACCTCACTAACTCCATAAACTACACACTGCCTCCCTCTACACCTTACTAATTCCATAAACCACATACTGCCTCCCTCTACGCCTCACTAATGGCATCAACCACACACTGCCTCCCACTACACCTCACTAATGGCATCAACCACACACTGCCTCCCTCCACCCCTCTCTAACTCCATCAACCACACAATGTCTCCCTGCACCACTCACTAATTCCATTAGCCAAACACTGCATCCCTCTACCCCTCACTAACTCCATCAACCACACACTACCTCCCTCTTCCCCCCACTTACTCCCTAAACTAAACATTGCCTCCCTCTCCCCCTCTCTAACTCCATCTACTTAACACTGGCTCCCTCTATACCTCACTAACTCCATAAACTACACACTGCCTCCCTCCACACCTCACTAACTCCATAAACTACACACTGCCTCGCTCTACCCCTCACAAACTCCATAAACTACACACTACATCCCTCTACCCCTCACTAACTCCATCAACCACACACTGTCTGCCACTCTACCGCTGTCTTACTCCATCAACCACACAATGCCTCCTTCAACACCTTGTTAACTGCATTAACCACGCACTGTCTCCCTCCACAGCTCGCTAACTCCATCAATTACACACTGCCTCCCTCTACTCCTCACTAGTTCCATAAACAACACACTGCCTCCCTCTACACCTCACTAACTCCATCAACAACACACTGCCTCCCTCTACCCCTCACTAACTCCATCAACCACACACTGCCTCCCTCTACCCCTCACTAACTCCATAAACTACACACTGCCTCCCTCTACACCTCACTAACTCCATAAACTACACACTGCCTCCCTCTACGCCTCACTAACTCCATAAACTACACACTGCCTCCCTCTATCCCTCACTAACTCCATAAACTACAAACTGCCTCCCTCTACCCCTCACTAACTCCATCAACCACACACTGCCTCCCTCTACCCCTCACTAACTCCATAAACTACACACTGCCTCCCTCTACGCCTCACTAACTCCATAAACTACACACTGCCTCCCTCTACCCCTCACTAACTCCATCAACAACACACTGCCTCCCTCTACACCTCACTAACTCCATCAACAACACACTGCCTCCCTCTACACCTCACTAACTCCATCAACCACACACTGCCTCCCTCTACACCTCACTAACTCCATCAACCACACACTGCCTCCCTCTACGCCTCACTAACTCCATAAACTACACACTGCCTCCCTCTATGCCTTACTAACTCCATAAACTACAAACTGCCTCCCTCTACACCTTACTAACTCCATAAACTACACACTGCCTCCCTCTACACCTCACTAACTCCATAAACTACACACTGCCTCCCTCTACACCTCACTAACTCCATAAACCACACACTGCCTCCCTCTACACCTCACTAACTCCATAAACCACACACTGCCTCCCTCTACACCTTACTAACTCCATAAACTACACACTGCCTCACTCCACACCTCACTAACTCCATGAACTACACACTGCCTCCCTCTACACCTCACTAACTCCATAAACCACACACTGCCTCCCTCTACACCTCACTAACTCCATAAACACACACTGCCTCCCTCTACACCTCACTAACTCCATCAACAACACACTGCCTCCCTCTACACCTCACTAACTCCATCAACTACACACTGCCTCCCTCTACACCTCACTAACTCCATCAACAACACACTGCCTCCCTCTACACCTCACTAACTCCATAAACTACACATTGCCTCCCTCTACACCTTACTAACTCCATAAACTACAAACTGCCTCCCTCTACCCCTCAATAACTCCATAAACTACACATTGCCTCCCTCTACACCTTACTAACTCCATAAACTACACACTGCCTCCCTCTACACCTCACTAACTCCATAAACTACACATTGCCTCACTCTACCCCTCACTAACTCCATAAACTACACATTGCCTCCCTCTACACCTCACTAACTCCATAAACTACACACTGCCTCCCTCTACCCTTTACTAACTCCATAAACTACACATTGCCCTCCCTCTACACCTCACTAACTCCATAAACTACACATTGCCTCCCTCTACCCCTCACTAACTCCATAAACAACACACTGCCTCCCTCTACACCTCACTAACTCCATAAACTACAAACTGCCTCCCTCTACACCTTACTAACTCCATCAACCTCACACTACCTCCCTCTACACCTCACTAACTCCATAAATTCCACGCTGCCTCCCTCTACCCCTAACTCCATAAACTACACACTGCCTCCCTCTACACCTCACTAACTCCATAAACTACACACTGCCTCCCTCTACACCTTACTAATTCCATAAACCACATACTGCCTCCCTCTACGCCTCACTAATGGCATCAACCACACACTGCCTCCCACTACACCTCACTAATGGCATCAACCACACACTGCCTCCCTCCACCCCTCTCTAACTCCATCAACCACACAATGTCTCCCTGCACCACTCACTAATTCCATTAGCCAAACACTGCATCCCTCTACCCCTCACTAACTCCATCAACCACACACTACCTCCCTCTTCCCCCCACTTACTCCCTAAACTAAACATTGCCTCCCTCTCCCCCTCTCTAACTCCATCTACTTAACACTGGCTCCCTCTATACCTCACTAACTCCATAAACTACACACTGCCTCCCTCCACACCTCACTAACTCCATAAACTACACACTGCCTCGCTCTACCCCTCACAAACTCCATAAACTACTCACTACATCCCTCTACCCCTCACTAACTCCATCAACCACACACTGTCTGCCACTCTACCGCTGTCTTACTCCATCAACCACACAATGCCTCCTTCAACACCTTGTTAACTGCATTAACCACGCACTGTCTCCCTCCACAGCTCGCTAACTCCATCAATTACACACTGCCTCCCTCTACTCCTCACTAGTTCCATAAACAACACACTGCCTCCCTCTACACCTCACTAACTCCATCAACAACACACTGCCTCCCTCTACCCCTCACTAACTCCATCAACCACACACTGCCTCCCTCTACACCTCACTAACTCCATCAACCACACACTGCCTCCCTCTACACCTCACTAACTCCATAAACTACACACTGCCTCCCTCTACACCTCACTAACTCCATAAACTACACACTGCCTCCCTCTACACCTCACTAACTCCATCAACCACACACTGCCTCCCTCTACACCTCACTAACTCCATAAACTACACACTGCCTCCCTCTACGCCTCACTAACTCCATAAACTACACACTGCCTCCCTCTACCCCTCACTAACTCCATCAACAACACACTGCCTCCCTCTACACCTTACTAACTCCATCAACAACACACTGCCTCCCTCTATCCCTCACTAGCTCCATCAACAACACACTGCCTCCCTCTACCCCTCACTAACTCCATCAACCACACACTGCCTCCCTTTACACCTCACTAACTCCATCAACCACACACTGCCTCCCTCTACACCTCACTAACTCCATCAACCACACACTGCCTCCCTCTACCCCTCACTAACTCCATAAACTACACACTGCCTCCCTCTACACCTCACTAACTCCATAAACTACACACTGCCTCCCTCTACGCCTCACTAACTCCATAAACTACACATTGACTCCCTCTACACCTCACTAACCCATCAACCACACACTGCCTCCCTCTACACCTCACTAACTCCATCAACCACACACTGCCTCCCTCTACACCTCACTAAATCCATCAACCACACACTGCCTCCCTCTACACCTCACTAACTCCATCAACCACACACTGCCTCCCTCTACCCCTCACTAACTCCATAAACTACACACTGCCTCCCTCTACGCCTCACTAACTCCATAAACTACACACTGCCTCCCTCTACCCCTCATTAACTCCATCAACAACACACTGCCTCCCTCTACACCTCACTAACTCCATCAACAACACACTGCCTCACTCCACACCTCACTAACTCCATAAACTACACACTGCCTCCCTCTACACATCACTAACTCCATAAACCACAAACTGCCTCCCTCTACACCTTACTAAGTCCATAAACTACACACTGCCTCACTCCACACCTCACTAACTCCATGAACTACACACTGCCTCCCTCTACACCTCACTAACTCCATAAACCACACACTGGCTCCCTCTACACCTCACTAACTCCATAAACTACAAACTGCCTCCCTCTACACCTCACTAACTCCATCAACAACACACTGCCTCCCTCTACACCTCACTTACTCCATCAACTACACACTGCCTCCCTCTACACCTCACTAACTCCATCAACAACACACTGCCTCCCTCTACACCTCACTAACTCTATAAACTACACATTGCCTCACTCTACCCCTCACTAACTCCATAAACTACAAACTGCCTCCCTCTACCCCTCACTAACTCCATAAACTACACATTGCCTCCCTCTACACCTTACTAACTCCATAAACTACACATTGCCTCCCTCTACACCTCACTATCTCCATAAACTACACATTGCCTCACTCTACCCCTCACTAACTCCATAAACTACACATTGCCTCCCTCTACACCTTACTAACTCCATAAACTACACATTGCCTCCCTCTACCCCTCACTAACTCCATAAACTACACACTGCCTCCCTCTTCCCCTTACTAACTCCATAAACTACACATTGCCTCCCTCTACACCTCACTAACTCCATAAACTACACATTGCCTCCCTCTACCCCTCACTAACTCCATAAACAACAAACTGCCTCCCTCTACACCTCACTAACTCCATAAACTACAAACTGCCTCCCTCTACACCTTACTAACTCCATCAACCACACAATGCCTCCTTCTACACCTCGTTAACTGCATCAACCACGCACTGTCTCCCTCCACAGCTCGCTAACTCCATCAATTACACACTGCCTCCCTCTACTCCTCACTAGTTCCATAAACAACACACTGCCTCCCTCTACACCTCGCTAACACCATCAACCACACACTGCCTCCCTCTACACCTCGCTAACACCATCAACCACACACTGCCTCCCTCTACACCTCGATAATTCCATCAGCCACAAACTGCCTCCCTCTACACCTCACTAACTCCATCAACAACACACTGCCTCCCTCCACACCTCACTAACTCCATAAACTACACATTGCCTCACTCTACCCCTCACTAACTTTATAAACTACACATTGCCTCCCTCTACACCTCACTAACTCCATAAACTACACATTGCCTCACTCTACCCCTCACTAACTCCATAAGCTACAAATTGCCTCCCTCTACACCTCACTAACTCCATAAACTACACCCTGCCTCCCTCTACACCTCACTAACTCCATCAACCACACACTGCCTCCCTCTACACCTCACTAACTCCATAAACTACACACTGCCTCCCTCTACACTTAACTAACTCCATCAACCTCACACTGCCTCCCTCTACCCCTCACTAACTCCATAAACTACACACTGCTTCCCTCTACCCCTCACTAACTCCATAAACTACACACTGCCTCCCTCTACGCCTTACTAACTCCATAAACTACAAACTGCCTCACTCTACCCCTCACTAACTCCATAAACTACACACTGCCTCACTCCACACCTCACTAACTCCATAAACTACACACTGCCTCCCTCTACACCTCACTAACTCCATAAACCACACACTGGCTCCCTCTACACCTCACTAACTCCATAAACTACAAACTGCCTCCCTCTACACCTCACTAACTCCATCAACAACACACTGCATCCCTCTACACCTCACTAACTCCATAAACCACACACTGGCTCCCTCTACACCTCACTAACTCCATAAACTACAAACTGCCTCCCTCTACACCTCACTAACTCCATAAACCACACACTGGCTCCCTCTACACCTCACTAACTCCATAAACTACAAACTGCCTCCCTCTACACCTCACTAACTCCATAAACTACACATTGCCTCACTCTACCCCTCACTAACTCCATAAACTACACATTGCCTCCCTCTACACCTCACTAACTCCATAAACTACACATTGCCTCACTCTACCCCTCACTAACTCCATAAGCTACAAATTGCCTCCCTCTACACCTTACTAACTCCATAAACTACACCCTGCCTCCCTCTACACCTCACTAACTCCATAAACTACACATTGCCTCACTCTACCCCTCACTAACTCCATAAACTACACATTGCCTCCCTCTACACCTCACTAACTCCATAAACTACACATTGCCTCACTCTACCCCTCACTAACTCCATAAACTACACATTGCCTCCCTCTACACCTTACTCACTCCATAAACTACACCCTGCCTCCCTCTACACCTCACTAACTCCATAAACTACAAACTGCCTCCCTCTACACCTCACTAACTCCATCAACCTCACACTACCTCCCTCTACACCTCACTAACTCCATAAATTCCACGCTGCCTCCCTCTACCCCTAACTCCATAAACTACACACTGCCTCCCTCTACACCTTACTAATTCCATAAACCACACACTGCCTCCCACTACACCTCACTAACGGCATCAACCACACACTGCCTCCCTCCACCCCTCTCTAACTCCATCAACCACTCACTGCCTCCCTCTACACCTCACTGACTCAATCAACCACACAATGTCTCCCTGCACCACTCACTAATTCCATTAGCCAAACACTGCATCCCTCTACCCCTTGCTAACTCCATCAAAAACACACTATCTCCTTCTACACCTCGCTAACTCCATCAACCACACACTACCTCCCTCTTCCCCCCAATTACTCCCTAAACTAAACATTGCCTCCCTCTCCCCCTCTCTAACTCCATCTACTTAACACTGGCTCCCTCTACACCTCACTAACTCCATAAACTACACACTGCCTCGCTCTACCCCTCACAAACTCCATAAACTACTCACTACATCCCTCTACCCCTCACTAACTCCATCAACCACACACTGTCTGCCACTCTACCGCTGTCTTACTCCATCAACCACACAATGCCTCCTTCTACACCTCGTTAACTCCATCAACCACGCACTGTCTCCCTCCACAGCTCGCTAACTCCATCAATTACACACTGCCTCCCTCTACTCCACACTAGTTCCATAAACAACACACTGCCTCCCTCTACACCACGCTAACACCATCAACCACACACTGCCTCCCTCTACACCTCGATAATTCCATCAGCCACAAACTGCCTCCCTCTACGCCTCGCTGACTCCATCAACCACACACTGCCTCGCTCTACCCCTCACTAACTCCATCAGCCACACACTGCCTGCCTCTACACCTCTCTAACTCCATCAACTGCACACTGCCTTCCTCTACACCTCGCTGACTCCATCAACCACTCACTGCCTACCTCTACACTTCGCTAACTCCATCAGCCACACACTGTCTCCCTTTACCACTTACTAACTCCATCAGCCACACACTGCATCCCTCTACCCCTCGCTAACTCCATCAATAACACACTGTCTCCCTCTACCCCTCATTAATTCCATCTACTTAACACTGCCTCCCTCTACACCTCACTAACTCCATCAACCACACACTGCATCCCTCTACCCCTCACTAACTCCATCAGCCACACACTGCATCCCTCTACCCCTCGCTAACTCCATCAAAAACACACTGTCTCCCTCTACCTTTCACTAAATCCATCAGCCACACAGTCTTCCTGTACTCCTCACTAACTCCATCAACCACACTCTGCCTCCTTCTACACCTCGCTAACTCCATCAACCACACACTGCCTCTCTCTACCCCTCTCTAACTCCAACTACTTAACAGCGCCTCCCTCTACACCTCACTAACTCTATAAACTACACACTTCCTCCCTCTACCGCTCACTAACTCCATAAACTACACACTACCTCCCTCTATCCCTTCTACACCTCGCTAATTGATCAACCACACGCTGCCTCCCTCTACACTTCACTAACTCCATTAGCCACATGCTGCCTCCCTCTACACCTCCCTAACTCCATCAACAAAACACTGTCTCCCTCTACCCCTCTCTAACTTCATCAAGCCAACACTGCCTCCCTCTACCCCTCTCAAACTCCATCAACCACACATTGTCTCACTCTACCCCTCTCTAACTGCATCAACTACACCCTGCCTCCCTCTACACCTAGCCAACTCCATCAACCACACACTGTCTCCCTTTAGACCTCACTAACTCCATCAGCCACAAACTGCCTCCCTCTAGACCTTGCTGACTCCATCAACCATACTCTGCCTACGTCTACACCCTGATAACACCATCAACCACATACTGTCTCCCTCTACACCTCGCTGACTCCATCAACCACCCACTGCTTCACTCTACCCCTCACTAACTACATCAACCACACACTGCCTTCCACTACACCTCGCTAACTCCATCAACCACACATTGCCTCCTTCTACACCTCACTAATTGATCAACCACATGCTGCCTCCCTCTACACCTCACTAACTCCATTATCCACATGCTGCCTCCTTCTACACCTCCCTAACTCCATCAACCAAACACTGCCTCCCTCTATGCCTCTCGAACTTCATCAAGCACACCCTGCCTCCCACTACACCTCGCCAACTCCATCAACCACACACTGTCTCCCTTTAGACCTCACTAAATCCATCAACCACACTCTGCCTACTTCTACACCTCAATAACACCATCAACCACACACTGCCTCCCTCTAAAACCTTGCTAACTCCATCAGCCCCACACTAGCTCGCTCTACCCCTCACTAACTCCATCAGTCACATACTGTGTCCCTCTACAACTCGCTGACTCCATCAACCACCCACTGCATCATTCTACACCTCACTAACTCCATCAACCACACACTGCCTTCCTCTACACCTAACTCCGTCAACCAAACACTGCCTCGCTCTACCCATCACTAACTCCTTCAGCCACACACTTCCTCCCTTTTCCCATCACTAACTCCATCAACCACACACTGCCTTTTTCTACCCCTCACTAACTCCATCAGCCACACACTGTCTTCCTGTACCCCTCACTAACTCCATCAACCACACCCTGCCTCCTTCTACACCTCGCTAACTCCATCAACCACACACTGCCTCCCTCTACCCCCACTTACTCCCTAAACTAAACACTGCATCCCTCTACCCCTCACTAACTCCATCGAAAACAAACTGTCTCCCTCTACCCCTCACTAACTCCATCAGCCACACAGTCTTCCTGTACCCCTCACTAACTCCATCAACCATACTCTGCCTCCTTCTACACCTCGCTAACTCCATCAACCACACACCGCCTCCCTCTACCCATCTCTAACTCCATCTACTTAACACTGCCTCCCTCTACCCCCCACTTACTCACTAAACTAAACACTGCCTCCCTCTATCCCTCTCTAATTCCATAAACTACACACTGCCTCTCTCTACCACTCACTACCTCCATAAACTACACACTACCTCTCTACCCCTCACCAACTCCATTAGCCTCACACTGCCTTCCTCTACCCCTCACTAACTCCATCAACCACACACTGCCTCCCTCTATACCTCGCAAACTCAATCAGCCACACATTGCCTCCCTCTACCCCTCACTAAGGCCATCAACCACACACTGCCTCCCTCCACCCCGCTCTAACTCCATCAACCATGCACTGCCTCCTTCTACACCTCACTAACTCCATCAACCACACACTGCCTCCCTCTACACCTTGCAAATTCCATCAGCCACACACTGTCTCCCTCTTCCCTTCACTAACTCCATCAGCCACACAATGCCTCCCTCTACACCTCGCAAACCCAATCAGCCACACACTGCCTCCCTCTACCCTTCACTAACTCCATCAGCCACACACTGCCTCCCTCTACACCTCACAATCTCAATTAGCCACACACTGCCTCCCTCTCTATCGCTCTCTAACTTCATCAACAACACACTGCCTCCCTCTACACCTCGCAAACTCAATCAGCCACACACTGCCTCACTAACTCCATCAGCCACACACTGCCTCACTTTACCCCTCACTAAATCCATCAACCACACACTGCCTCCCTCTCTACCGCTCTCTAGCTCCATCAGCCACACACTACCTCCCTCTTCCCTTCACTAACTCCATCAGCCACACAATGCCTCCCTCTACACCTCGCAAACTCAATCAGCCACACACTGCTTCCCCCTACCCTTCACTAATTCCATCAGCCACACACTGCCTCCCTCTACACCTCACAATCTCAATTAGCCACACACTGCCTCCCTCTACCCCTCACTAACTCCATCAGCCACACACTGCCTCACTCTACCCCTCACTAAATCCATCAACCACACACTGCCTCCCTCTCTACAGCTCTCTAACTCCATCAGCCACACACTGCCTCCCTCTACCCTTCACTAACTCCATCAGCCACACACTGCCTCCTTCTACACCTTGCAAACTTCAGCAGCCACACACTGCCTCCCTCTACCCCTCACTAACTCCATCAGCAACACACTGCCTCCCTCTACACCTCACTAACTCCATCAGTAAAACACTGCCTTCCTTTACCCCTCACTAACTCCATCAACTATGCACTGCCTCCCTCTACACCTCACTAACTTCATCAGTAAAACACTCCCTCCCTCTACCCCTCACTAACTCCATCAACCACACACTGCCACCCTCTACACCTCGCTAACTTCATTAGAAACATGCTGCCTCCCTCTAAACCTCGCTAACTCCATCTATTTCACACTGCCTCCCTCTACCCCTCATTAACTCCATCAACCACCCACTGCCTCCCTCTACCCCTCTCTACCTCCATCAACCACACTCTGCCTCCCACTACCGCTCACAAACTCCATCAACCCCACACTGCCTCCCTCTACACCTAGCTAACTTCTTAAACCACACACTGCCTCCCTCTACACCACCCTAACTCCATCAACAGCAACTTACTCCCTTTACACCGCGCTAACTCCATCACCAACCTCTCTAACTCCATCAACCAACTCTCTGCCTCCCCCTTCCCCTCGCTAACACCATCAACCGCACACTGCCTCCCTCTAACCGTCTCTAACTCCAGCAACTAAACACTGTCTCTCTCTACAACTCAATAACTCCATAAACTACACACTGCCTCTCTATACCCCTCACTAACTCCATCAGCCACACACTGTCTTCCTCTACCGCTATCTTACTCCATCAACCATACACTGCCTTCTTCTGCGCCTCGCTAAATCCATCAACCACACGCTGCTTCTCTTTACCCCTCGCTAACTTCCTTAGAAACATACTGCCTCCCTCTACAACTTGCTAAATCCATCTACTTCACACTGCCTCCCTCTACCCCTCACTAACTCTATCAGCCTCAAACTGCCTCATTCTACCACTCGCTAACTTCATCAACCACACACTGCCTCCCTCTACACCTCGCAAACTCAATCAGCCACACACTGCCTCCCTCTACCCTTCACTATCTCCATCAGCCACACAATGCCTCCCTCTACACCTCGCAAACTCAATCAGCCACACACTGCCTCCCTCTACCCCTCACTAACTCCATCAGCCACACACTGCCTCACTCTACCCCTCATTAACTCCATAAACTACACACTGCCTCCATCTACCCCTCACTAACTCCATAAACTACACACTGCCTCCCTCTACCCCTCACTAACTCCATAAACTACACACTGCCTCCCTCTAACCCTCACTAACTCCATCAGCCTCACACTGCCTTCCTCTACCCCTCGCTAACTCCATCAACCACACACTGCCTCCTTCTACCCCTCACTAACTCCATCTGCCACACACTGCCTCCCTCTACATCTTGCAAACTCAATCAGCCACACACTGCCTCCCTCTACACTTCTTTAACTCCATCAACTAAACACTGCCTCACTCTAAACCTCACTAACTCCATAAACTACACACTGCTTTCCTCTACCCTTCACTAACTCCATCAGCCACACACTGCCTCCTTCTACACCTTGCAAACTTCAGCAGCCACACACTGCCTCCCTCTACCCCTCACTAACTCCATCAGCAACACACTGCCTCCCTCTACACCTCACTAACTCCATCAGTAAAACACTGCCTTCCTTTACCCCTCACTAACTCCATCAACTACGCACTGCCTCCCTCTACACTTCACTAACTCCATCAGTCACACACTGCCTCCCTCTCTATCGCTCTCTAACTTCATCAACAACACACTGCCTCCCTCTACACCTCACTAACTTCATCAGTAAAACACTCCCTCCCTCTACCCCTCACTAACTCCATCAACCACACACTGCCACCCTCTACACCTCGCTAACTTCATTAGAAACATGCTGCCTCCCTCTAAACCTCGCTAACTCCATCTATTTCACACTGCCTCACTCTACCACTCACTGACTCCATCAACCATACACCATTTCCCTATACCCCTCACTAACTCCATCAGCCTCAAACTTCCTTCTTCTATCCCTCGCTAACTTCATCAGCCACACACTGCCTCCCTCTACCCCTCATAAACTCCATCAACCACCCACTGCCTCCCTCTACCCCTCTCTACCTCCATCAACCACACTCTGCCTCCCACTACCGCTCACTAACTCCATCAACCACACACTGCCTCCCTCTACACCTAGCTAACTTCTTAAACCACACACTGCCTCCCTCTACACCACCCTAACTCCATCAACAGCAACTTACTCCCTTTACACCGCGCTAACTCCATCACCAACCTCTCTAACTCCATCAACCAACTCTCTGCCTCCCTCCACTCCTCGCTAACACCATCAACCGCACACTGCCTCCCTCTAACCGTCTCTAACTCCAGCAACTAAACACTGTCTCCCTCTACACCTCAATAACTCCATAAACTACACACTGCCTCTCTATACCCCTCACTAACTCCATCAGCCACACACTGTCTTCCTCTACTGCTCTCTTACTCCATCAACCATACACTGCCTTCTTCTGCGCCTCGCTAAATCCATCAACCACACGCTGCTTCTCTTTACCCCTCGCTAACTTCCTTAGAAACATACTGCCTACCTTTACACCTTGCTAAATCCATCTACTTCACACTGCCTCCCTCTACCCCTCACTAACTCCATCAGCCACACACTGCCTCACTCTACCCCTCATTAACTCCATAAACTACACACTGCCTCCATCTACCCCTCACTAACTCCATAAACTACACACTGCCTCCCTCTAACCCTCACTAACTCCATCAGCCTCACACTGCCTTCCTCTACCCCTCGCTAACTCCATCAACCACACACTGCCTCCTTCGACCCCTCACTAACTCCATCTGCCACACACTGCCTCCCTCCACATCTTGCAAACTCAATCAGCCACACACTGCCTCCCTCTACACTTCTTTACCTCCATCAACTAAACACTGCCTCACTCTAAACCTCACTAACTCCATAAACTACACACTGCTTTCCTCTACCCCTCACTAACTCCATAAACTACACACTGCCTCCTTCTACCCCTCACTAACTCAATCAGCCACACACTGCCTCCCTCTATCCCTCGCTAACTCCATCAACCACACACTGCCTCCCTCTCTACCGCTCTCTAACTCCATCAACCACCCATTGCCTTCCTCTAACCCTCTCTAACTCCATCAACCACACACTGCCTCCCTCTACCCCTCTCTAACTCCATCAAACACACACTGCCTCCCTCTACACCTTGCGTTACTCCATCAACCACACTCTGCCTCCCTCTACTGCTCACTAACTTTATCAACCACACATTGCCTCCCTCTACCCCTCTCTAACTCCATCAACCACACACTGCCTCCCTCTACACCTCGCGTAACTCCATCAACCACACTTTGCCTCCCTCTACCGCTCACTAACTCCATCAACCACAATTTGCCTCCCTCTACCGCTCACTAACATCATCAACCACAAACTGCCACTCTCTACACCTCGCTAACTCCATCAACAGCAACTTCTTCCCTCTACACCTCGCTAACTCCATCACCCACCTCTCTAACTCCATCATCCACCCACTGCCTCCCTCTACCCCTCTCTAACTCCATCAACCACACACTGCCTACCTCTACACTTCGCTAACTCCGTCAACCACACGCTGCCTCCCTCTACACCTCCCTAACTCCATCAACCACAAACTGCCTCCCTCTACACCTCATTAACTCCATTAACCACACTCTGCCTCGCTCTACTGCTCACTATTTTCATCAACCACACACAGCTTTCCTCTACACCTTGCTAACTCAATCAACCACATACTGCCTCCTTCTACACCTCACTAACTCCTTTAACCACATACTTCCTTCCCTCTACACCTTGCTAACTCCATCAACAACCTCGCTAACTCCATTAACCACATACTGCCTACCTCTGCCACCTCACTAACTCCATCAACCACACACTGTCTCCCTTTACCCCTCACTAACTCCATCAACCACACACTACCTCCCTCTACACTTTGCTAACTCCCTCAGTGCCTACCTTTGAGTACGGGCTTGGGTAAAGGGGCCTCTATGCTACAAAAAAATAGACTACACTTGGGCTGTCAAATTGCGTCTCCTGCACCAGCAGCGAGTGATCTAACTATCTATTTATGCGTGCATCCAAACCCATAAAAGTAACTTCAAACAACATCCCTCTCCAAACAAGAAAGTGACAATGTTGTTGAGAAGTACAAGGCAAGGTTGGGTTATAAAAAAAATATCCAAATCTTTGATGATCCCCAGGAGCACCATCAAATCTATCATAACCAAATGGAAAGAACATGGCACAACAGCAAACCTGCCAAGAGACGGCTGTCCATGGACCGGGCAAGATGGGCATTAATCAGAGAGGCAGCACAGAGGCCTAAGGTAACCCTGGAGGAGCTGCAGAGATCCACAGCAGAGACTGGAGTATCTGTACATAGGACGACAATAAGCCGTACGCTCCATAGAGTTGGGCTTTATGGCAGAGTGGCCAGAAGAAAACCATTACTTTCAGCAAAAAAACAAAATGGCACATTTTGAGTTTGCGATAAGTATGTGGGAGACTCCCAAAATGTACGGAAGAAGGTGCTCTGGTCTGATGAGACTAAAATTGAACTTTTCGGCCATCAAAGAAAACGCTATGTCTGGGGCAAACCCAACACATCACATCACCCAAAGAGCACCATCCCCACAGTGAAACATGGCGGTGGCAGCATCATGCTGTGGGGATGTTTTTCAGCAGCGGGGACTGGGAAACTGGTCAGAGTTGAGGGAAAGATGGATGGTGCTAAATACAGGGATATTCTTCAGCAACACCTGTACCACTCTGTGCGTGATTTGAGGCTAAGATGGAGGTTCACCTTCCAGCAGGACAATGACCCCAAACACACTGCTAAAGCAACACTTGGGGGGTTTAAGGGGAAACATGTAAATGTGTTGGGATGGCCTAGTCACAGCCCAGACCTCAATCCAATAGAAAATCTGTGGTCAGACTTAAAGATTGCTGTTCACAAGCGCAACCCATCCAACTTGAAGGAGCTGGGGCAGTTTTGGAAGGAGGAATGGGCAAAAATCCCAGTGGTAAGATGTGGCAAGCTCATAGAGACTTATCCAATGTGACTTGGAGCTGTGATTGCCGCAAAAGGTGGCTCTACAAAGTATTGACTTTAGGGGGGTGCATAGTTATGCACATTGACTTTTTCTGTTATTTTGTCCTATTTGTTGTTTGCTTCACAATTAAAAAAAAACATCTTTAAAGTTGTGGCAAGTTCTGTAAATTAAATGATGCAAATCCTCAAACAATCCATGTTAATTCCAGGTTGTGAGGTAACAAAACATGAAAAATGCCAAGGGGGGTAAATACTTTTGCAAGGCACTGTAGATAAGACAATGTGTCCGGGTCGAAAGACTTGTTTCCATCAGAAACGTTGCCAGGAGAGGGCTTCCATGAGGCTCCTTGTAAGGACAGAGAATAAGAACAATGTACATGTTGTTTTGTTTAAAGCCTCAGGCTACAGGCCGGTGCTGGGTAGGGAAGAGCTTATGTGAAGAAGCGTACCAGAAAGACACGTACCATCTTCTGCTGTACCTTTCCATTCCAGCATATTAAACCTATTATATAGATGGAGAAGGGGTAATAAGGGAGCAACAGAAAAATTGATCTTAAAAATATTACGGTAGTTATAAATAGACACAGACTACAATAATATGATGAAACAAAAAATATTTTTTAATATTATAATAATATGTAATCTGTCTAAAATTCTTGAATAGTTGCACTGAATTATAGACAATAATCAACATTTTTATTAAATCCAATAATGTTCTTTCAATAATAAAAATCTATATTTGTGCCAATATTTGCAATATTGTTAGAGTTATACATTTCTCTCCCCCTCCAACTCTCTCTACCTCCTCTCTTTCTCTCTTCTCTCATCCTAACTCTTCTCTTTCTCTCCCCCTCCAACTCTCTCTCTCTCTACCTCTTCTCCCCCCCCCCCCCCCCCTCGTGGGTTCTTTCCATTTACCACCTGCTTCAAACCTCTGAACATCTACAACTGCGGGAAGTCCAAACTAGTGAAAACGTGTCCTTGCTCTCATTTTGTATTAAGTGTAAACTACGGTGTAGAGATACACACAGATTGTGCCACCAAAATAGAGAGCAGCTTCTTAGTTCACTTGTGTCCTTCACAAGGAGAACTATCATGTAGTGTATCTGGCAAATCTTACCCAATAGAGTGATCCAGCCCTAAAATACCAAGCAAGTCAACCCTGGATGGGAGAAACAGCAAACTCAGATGTACATTTCAACCTTAATTGAGCCTGGTCAGTAGGGTGTAGCTGAATCCCTTTAAGGCACAGTGAGCACCCATAGGGAGACTAAGCCCCAAGGGTCATTTGCATAAGCAACTCTTTTTTTCCTTCTCCATTGACCGCAGCATACAAGTACTGACCAGTCTAAACCCTGCATGGCTTCAGGGTGGTGTGCCCTTTTGGCTCCCTATCTGGAATCAAACCCAGATCAACAGTGGTGAAAGCACTGAATCCTAACCACTGGACCACCAGGGAACCCCTTATATAAGCAACATAGAGAAACTCAATCAGAGAAAGCAGAGATTCTACTGCTCTCCCAAATCCTATACAAAAGGAAAATAGTAGTAATACATAGTATAGTAATATACACTCTCCATATTAGTTAATATACATTACTTAACACTGGGAGGATATTACAACTGTATGTAGACATTATTATTATTACACACGTAAAGAAACGTGTTGTAGTACTGTCTCTTTAATAGCATCATGGGGGCTGGCGTTAGGGTTTCCCCCCACCACCATATAAAAGGACTGGCAGAGACATTTTTAGGGTCAGTAAGATCAGTGACAAGAAGAGAGAAAGAGAGATCGAGGATTGAGATCCCTCGAAATACCATCTGCCGCCCTCCCTGCCTCTCCCCCCTTCTCTGTAAGAACTACACCAGGGAGTGAGAGATATTAAAGGGACTATGAGTGAAGGAACAGCTGAGGAACCCAAGCCCAAGACTCCTGGGACAGATGCTAGCACAGGCCCCCCACCCACTGGAGACCTGGAGAGGAAAATATTGGGTGAGTAACAAGTATATGGATTCTGCTAAACCCCAGTCGTCTACAGTGCTGAGTAACTGCTCTCTGTGGCCCTATCAGCTTTCTTTTTTACTTTAGAGGTTGCCTAATGTGCCAGGAATGGGCTATTTATGGGCTACTTGATTCATGGCATCTGTTCATCTACTCAGTTGCGTTCTTGTGCCAAACGTTTTTTACCAGCTGAAGATTATAATTGCCGTCTCTTATCTTTCTCCAATAACCATCCGACACAATCATTTCTGGGTTTTACTTGTTAAAGATAATTTTATATTCTGCTTCTGTACTGAACTCATTGATGATATTGGTGGAACCATTTTTTTGGAATCCAATGAAATGTTGGTTAAGTTGCAAAAATGTATTTTACTAAATTGATTGTAGAGAGTAGAAATCTGAAAGTAGTTGAACAAGTGTAGTCTCAAGGAGCGGAAATCTGACCCGGATCTTGTGAATCAATGAACGAGGCAAGGAGACTGGAAGATTGCGTTCTAGCTACACCGATTGGTACCGATCATCTACCCAGATATACTCATTATTATAAAGACTTGAGTGGTCACTATCATATAAAAGAATATTTCTATTGTGAGATGTGTACAATACATACAGAACTATTACTGGGTAGTTACTAAGTGGAGTTACTATGGTTATTATCCTGAGTTATTTCTAGTTTCTCCATTTATCCATTTATCCTAGTATATCATTTTTATAACTTTGCATGGAATCATTAAATACATTTTTAGCTTAATTTTAATTGCTATTTAAAAAATTAAACAAAAGATACTCATGGGCCCTTCTACAGATTCAGACAGACACTAAACAAGCTAAGTCTTCTGAGCCAAGACAGCTGCAAGAATGATAGCAAATGGTATGGAGGGGGTTAAAACTAAACATTATTCTAAGTATCAATAAGGTTAAATCTCACTGTAGATATATATAAATCTAGTAAACTTTTTGCACCCCTGTTATTTGTGATTTCATAAAAAAATATGAGCTTGTGATTTCAGTAAATAGAGATACAGAACTAGTGTACTATCCACAAAATATAAATCAAATACTTTATTAATATTAACAGTAAGTGAGATCTTCACTATATACGAGTTCGGAGAGACTGAACAGCAGCCCCAATAAATGCAGTTTTCTGTCAGTACTTTAACAAAGATCTGTTTCTAATAACACTGACACACAAAAACATTTCATTTTGCCATATATTTCAAGACAGGTACTTGTAGGTATCCAACTACTGTTCATATAACTACCCACTAGGCAGGCAAAATATGATGTAATGTGGCGAGAAGAAAACACTAAATCAGGACAAATTAGTCACTAATCTGCATATGCTTATAGATAGATAGATAGATAGATAGATAGATAGATAGATAGATAGATAGATAGGTAAGTAGGTAGATAGATAGGTAGGTAGGTAGATAGATAGGTAGGTAGGTAGGTAGATAGATAGATAGAGAGATAGAGCAAGTTTATTCTAATAATATTTTTGAGGATTGATTTTCTTTGGTGTTCAACAACCTTGATAACTACCAAAAACATTCCAATGAAATTTTTTTTTAAATCTCTATAAAAGTCAACAAATAATCTCCAGCAGGTCATCTGAAACATGTCATCTACTTCAATCAGCGTCCTTTTATATCAATTCAGTTTTAGTTGGATTACCCCAGTATCTATATATATAGGGCCCCCAAGAACAAGGCCCTAGTGCATTGAATAGGATGAACCGCCCCCTTCTTCCTGTCCGCCCCTCAATCCTCTAGGAGCGCAAAACATTTTTTCTTGCACTGGGGCCCTCCATTCACTAGCTTGGCCACTGCTGGAGCCTGCAACATAAGTCTGGGATTGGCTTTTACAATCTCATGCAGAGGAGACTTGGCTGCCATTTTGGTGCCTTTAGGGTGGGATCAGACCGTTATGTACATGCTGATGGCACAAGAGAACTAATACAAGTTTGAGCTGCTCTTGAGGAGATATCTTCCAATAGAACAAGGTGTCATCCTCAGTTGAGCATCTTTTAGACCCATGATATCTCATTGTCATCCTCAGTTGGGTGTCTGTTACACCCTTGTCATGACTACCACAATTGGCTTTACAATGAACTCTGGGTAATTGTTTAGTTACTGAATCATTATGCTATTTTCTCATCTTTGATTAGCACATTAGTCACTCTTCATTTCAAAAATATATTGAAAGTTTGGGGCTCAATGTGTGAAAGCAAACTAAAGAACACCTTCATATTAATACCATATTCAATCCCTTGAGGAGATGAGAAACGTCCCCAGACAGGAATAAGTGAAACTAAACCCTATTGATCTCTCCACACCAGCTACTAAAGTCCAAGGAACAGTGAAATGGTTCAACGTGAGAAATGGATATGGATTCATCAACAGGTAAGTGTTATACGGTACATGACGTTATACGGTACATGACGTTATACGGTACATGACGTTATGTTGCACATGTATCATTCTTTATAACAATTGCTTTGAAGTTGAGATGTTTGCATCTGATACATTTTGGCTCACAATTAAGATAAAATAAGAAATAGTTTTTGTAGATCTACCAGAAAAATATGGCTATTTGTAATTACGGTGTCTGCACTTAACAATTGGTTTAATTACATTTGAATTTAATAAAAGAAGAGCAACATACAAGGAATTCATAGATGGCTCAGAAATACCATCCCAGACTCCGAATTGCTCTCACCTATTCTGCTCTTACATGAAACAATACTCTTGGAGACTCAGAAACATGCAAATTAAAGTTATGGATATAAGAAGAACACTTATTTAGACACAACATGTCAGTAGAAGTTCATTAAGATTGATAGGTTTATTGGTTACATCAAAACTTAGTAAAACCAGAATAAATATATCATCTTTCCAAATTATCCAGTGAGATTCTCCTGTTTCAGTAATAACTGATATCATTAAAGCAATATCATGAAATGATTCTGAGGTTAATAGGTGATAAGTGAATATCTAAAGAGGGACTCGAATTTCTTCTATGTGGACTTTCTATAATGGTTGTACTGCACTAATATATATATATATATATATATATCACTTAACTAGCTGTGCCATCTCTCTCATTCTCTTTCATTCTTCCTTCATAGGAATGATACAAAAGAAGACGTCTTTGTCCACCAGGTGAGTGGAGAAGAAGTTGGATATTAGTGTGTGGCGATGGAAACATAAGCAATCATAGCACATACATATATATAGAGTGCAGTCATTCATCTAATACAACTAATGAGCTGAAAACATACTCATGAACATATACACTAACGACTATAGAACGTCTTTGAATGATTATGCAGTGCACCATTTTGTTCTCAAAACAAATTCGAAATCACTGATATAAATGACATTTTGTGGTAAACAATTTAACCTCCTGGACAATCAACTTGTGTGTATTTAAGATAAGTTACAGACAAGCATCCCTAGCAATCCCACTAGAAGGCTATTCCATGTATGTACCACCATATACATAAAGCAAATTGCCCCTCAGGTGTCCGCCCTTCCGTAATGACAATCTCTTATTCTAGTGTTCACTTTTGGACTCTTTAGAGCTCACTAATGTGACTATGCATCAATACCTGAGAGGATTAGAAAGCTTCGACTAGTGGGAGAAACATTAGATTCAAATAAGATTTACATTCAGTTTGATTGAATTTTCCAATTACATTTCTCCAATAACCATGAACTACTCTTGCAAGTAGAACTAGTTAGTTAACTAGTTAAATATGTTGTGAATATTGTCCAAAACTTGTAATATACAAAATGTTAGTGAGATATTAGTCACTCTTCCATATGAGGATGACCCATCTCTAGTCAGCAATAAATATGAGCAGTAAATAAAAAATCCATTGTTATTATGACCCTCATTATCATTCTTATTACATCTAATATTACTATATTTTGCTTTGTTCTTTTCCATAATGTAGACATTTTTATAACCATTTTTTAAGATTTATTTTGTGTATATTCAACACACCAAATGTCTAGAGAACCAGATATGCCTTCTTCAGGATTCGTGTTACCACCCAGTAATACTCCGACATTATGAAATGGTGCAGTGGTACGTCATCTGCTCCACTCTATCCAGGAATACATGGCTTACACAAAGCAAAGCTGAATGGCACTGAGATAACTGACCTTAATTACTGCACGCAATAAATGTCATATAATTCAAAAATAGGCCAAGGTAAGAGTGGCTCATAATACATACACAACTGCCACCCTGAGTAGGCATCAGAGCAAGCCCTGAAAGTGCTTCTTCAGAGTGAGGATCCCACCAGTTAAACACAGTTTCATTGTAAATAATCTATGTAGATCCTGAGACTAGCGCAGCAGTTGTCTTGTGGCTCCATTTATGATTGATTTAATACTCCTAACACATTCCCTTCTCGTTGTACATTCAGATATATTAGTTCTTATTAACTAAAATAGAATTGTCATCTCCAGCCAAAATCTCTCACTGTAACTTGAGAGAAACCAACACTGACTCAGACATCGAGACGATGGTCAATGGGAGCTCATAGTAAAGAACTGGACACAAAGAGAGAAGACGCATAAATAGATAGATTTGTATAAATAGAAATTGCTCATCTTGTGGTGCAGATTCTTGTAGGACTGATGGAAAAAAGTTGATTCCAATTCCAGTTGATATAATAAAGCCAAATAATCTAAAAAGGCAATTGGTGCAAATTGTGCTTCAATAAATCCGGTCTGCAGTCCCGTGTTGGCACCGCGCCTGCCCAAGTGAGACACCTGTTCCATTTCATATTGCCTAACATGGCAAGTGAGGAGATGAAGCTCAGTTTATGGTTTGATGTATGACGTGGGGGCAGAACTATAGCACAATATGGTTGGTACTCTATCGACACACAAGACTCCTTTACCAGACTCACAACTTTGTGGATTTTAATTTTTTTTTTTTTTTTATCTACTAATTAAGTTTTATTTATGATCATATTTGTTTGTATTTTTTCAATTTGTAGAATATGTCTTTGGTGTAGATTCCCGTTACATGACAGATATGTCCCAGATATGATATTATATCATCTCTCCAGACATTGCCGATTCCAAATCATCCAATAAACAGACTTGCTCAGATTGTATTAGTGGAGAACCAATAGTTGCCTCTACCATCAAAACACAGTAAAATTAAGTCAATGTGCTGTGAATTTATGTTGACAACTCTCGCCCTAATGATGATTGGAAGGATGATACGAATAATAAACATATATGTAATTAACCTCCTGGCATAATGTATATACCATATTACTACAACTGGTTCATGATCTCAGCAATGCTGGGTGTTATGGAGCTGATTGCTCTCCTTATTTTTCCAAAAATACCATTTACAGCAGAACGATTTTAGGTGATTCATGTTATTCTATTGTTGTTTAGTCATTCAATCATGTCCAACTCTCTGTGACCCTATGGACCTCCGCACGCCATGCACATCTGTCAACCGCTGCCCCGCTGAGCTCTTTAAAGTTCATGTTCATTGCTCCAATGACTTCATTCAATTGTTACTATAGTTTTTAAACTATCTCTCCAAGTTATTAAGGAATCACTAATCGGACCAGGAAAAAATATTCCCCATAGTTCCTAGTTCACCTGATATTTTACATAAACGTCAGAAGATCGTGAGACTTGACCCAGATTGCTTAGCATTTTATCTGCTAATGGAGAATATTCTGTTATCCTTCTTGCTTGCAGATGGCTATCAAGAAAAATAATCCTCGCAAGTATCTGCGGAGCGTAGGGGATGGAGAGGTGGTGGAGTTTGATGTTGTTGCTGGGGAAAAGGTAAGATCTCACATCTTGGACATCATTTCTCTATCTTGAGATTCTTTTTCATCAGTGTCGTTGTGCTATTTTCATAAGGTTATAAATCGAATCAAACATGTTTATGGGCAGTTATAATATATACAGCTAGAAAATATATAAGTTGAATGAAAAGTATCAATGACCAAACAATTAAAGACCATGAGCCCGATTCAATTGAGCTTTACTGGAGCTCGTAAGTGAGGCCGTCAGTTAATTTGCCATTCCATTGGCGTCTGTTTGCAGGCTCCAAACGGGTTACGAGTTACGGACTTCAAAAATTTCCAATGGTTAAACTTGTAACTTAAAGTCTCCCAAAGTCTTTGATCTTTTACTTTCGCAAGAGTAACGTTGACTAAACTCGTAAATTGCTATTCAGTTGCTCCAATTCCCCAAGCCCGCAAATGTTTTCACACCCGTAAATAACAAATGAAGGAGAAAATCCTCCGAGTGCTAGAGAGGCCATGCAAGGGGGTAAAAAACACCTGTTCGTAGCAATGTAAATGCAAATAAAAAATCACTACTGCACTGTAAATAACGGGGAAAGCGATGCCAGACATACGAATTAATTGCACAACAGTCTCAAGCCCCCAAATAGACAGGAAATTAAATGTATTTTTATGTTTCATTTCGGGGCTCAATCAATCTCGGGTATCAATGAGTTAATCAATATCAGGCCACCCATATGGACTAGAACAGTATTGGCATTCATTTTTATAATTCTGTATTTTGCGGGTTTGCGAGATCACATATCGGACTCCCGAACCTAATTGATTGACATGTAACCTCCATGTTTTACTGCCGTAATAATGACGGTCTCATTTTCTATTGGATGATTTGAAACGGGAGGTTAAAGGCTTGCTTAATTGATCATGTTCCCGCCCTGAACTGCTACGTACCAGTGCATGGTTTACGGTTTCGGGCCAGTAACTTGTGGTGCAACTGAATAGCAACGAAATCAGAGGCGGACAGGAGCCCGCAACTCACTTGCAGACATATGGCCTACTGCGATCGAGTTGCGGGCTTGCAATTGAATCGGGCCTCATGTATTCCTAATATGAAGTGCATCATACGAGGATTGTGCAATATGTTTCATTTATTTTGTTGTATAACCAGCAAAAATGGTAAAATAATGGAAATGAGTTAAATGGAGGATATTGATCCAGATAGTTATCGCAGCTGTTTTACATAACAAGATAATGGTATGGAGATGAGTTAGTTAGAGCGTATATACTAGATAATGATGTAATAAATACATTTTGAGATGATAAAGAGGACGATAAACTGAAAGTAAAGATGCTTTAGTGTAAGAAATTATTAATAAGCCATCATCCTCAACTATTATTCATGTAAATCTAAGTCTGTGTGATTGCAAAATCAGCAAGATCATTGTCGGGCATGTTGGACTAAAGTTTTCTTGAAATAAATCAAAAAAGAAAAATGACAAGAATGTTTGTGTTTTTAGTCACCGCTGCCATGAATATGATCAAAATGGAAATGATTCACTGTAGTGTTAGAGTGACTCTCACTTCTGCCCCCCTCCTCCTTTGTATCTTTAGGGTGCAGAGGCATCCAATGTAACTGGGCCAAAAGGAGCACCAGTCCAAGGCAGTCGTTATGCTGCTGACCGGCGCAGATATCGTCGTGGGTACTATGGACGCAGGAGAGCACCTGGAAGGGAGGTAAGGAATAGGTCAAGTAAAAATAATACCCTAAGAAACGGACTGGTGGACCCCCCCTTATCTATACATGCCTTCTCCTGCTGCACTTTCTCTCATAGTCACCCCATAGTTCTCCATCCGATTCAAGATATCTCACAGTACAAAGAAGATCTGCCAGCTGCTGCCATTATAAGTTGTCAGTCTTCTGCCCTTGCCCACAATTAATGATTTCCCCTGCTCCTCCCGGATGGTCATTTACAGGAACAAATATCAAGTGCACACGGTCCAAGTAAAAGGATTTATATAAAATGCGTAGAGTCTCGTATATGCTCTCTCTGGCCCTATGCACCACATGCCACTCACACTCAGTCTGTATACGTCTCCCAGATTGTGAATAATAATGGGAGGCATCCTCAATCAGCAGGAGCTGTTTATAGAAAAGTTGTGAGAGTGAGATCTGAAGGATCTGAAGGAGGTAATAATAAGAGCTACTGAAATCATAAAGCCATTTGTTTACCCATCATTTTAAAAGTTGTTTTTATTTTATATTCATCTATGAGCTACAGACCTTTGCAGGGACTGTTTGGAAGGTTTCAGTGAGTAAACCGAGATTTTAATCACTTGTTAATAATAGATCAGCAAACAAACACTTAGGTCGTTTTTTTATTAACCTCTATACTTTGGCCACATAAACCCACATGGGGCTTGTTGGAAATGGCGCACAAGCCCCCACACCATACACTTGTAGAGGGAGTCTCCGGCTCTGACTGCTCTGCAGCTCTTCCTGGAACGCGTCGGGAGATTTAGCCGCAGCAGCTGCTGTTGTCGAAAATCTAAATTTGTCCTGTGAATTTCATACTGTGCGAGAGAGACATGTGTTTGGGATTATAAGAGAAGGAGGAGTCTTGTAAGAAATCCTGGTCTGCTGAGAGCTCAGATAACAAGTGGCATATCAATAATCACTTGTCATCTTAAAGGGATACTCCAGTCTCATTTTTTATGTATAGAACTTTAAATACTCTGGTCTCAACTAATATGATTTTATACTTACACTGATACAAAATACTGTACAAGTACTTCTATAAATCAGAAATAAACTATTATAGTGGATATAGTTAAGTTATTCTGTGCATCCAGATGTCAATAAATAAGTTGTATTTAGGCATTACTCAATTTACACTGTTTTTCAACTTATACTGTTACTTAACTCCAAGCGTAAATATGGGACTTAGCTTTAAGATAAGAAAAGGAAAAAACAACAGCTGTGATGGGGGAGAATTTTGAAGTAAAGTGCTGTGGCGTTATGTGTTACCGTGGCAACTGTGAGTTGAAAAGTGAACTTTAGCTTTCTGCAGGATACCAAGTGCTGTTTGGCTCATGTGCTCAGAGAAATAGGAGCCGAACATTAACCTAACATTATGGATACCTAATACTTCTCCTCTACTTATCGCTGTGTACCTGAAACATAGTGAGGAGACAAGATGCATTAAAACCATTTTCTATTCAGTGCTTGGGTCAGAGTCACTTATTAACCTCCATCTTGCCCAGATCTCAAAGCAGCCTCCTTCTAGGAAATCCTTAGCACCAGTGTAGAAACTTCCAGAGGGAAGGACGTAACCAGTAGGATCCATTCATTGGCCGGTCCATCTGGTGCCTCCTCTTGTAGTAAGCTGGTCGCTCCTCCGTAGTGAGCACAGGGCACAAAATAAAACATAACTTTTATTAATCAACTAAAATATTTGTTTTTATTTTTTATTTTGTGCTTTGTTGATATAAAAATAATTGCTTACTACTGTATGTATGTTCCTCTTCTTTGCTTAAAACTATTAATATCACACAAGCAGCAATCCTCTCTGGGTACATTTGACCAACTTACAAATATAATATTCCACTCTCAATAAATATGGCACTTACTGTATCTATGTAAATGGTATGGAAATTGTCCATTTTGTCAGTTACTGCTGAACATTTGAGGATACAAGGTTGCCATTAAACAGTGGAGGAAAGGAAATGGCAGGCCCCAAAGCAAAAAAAAAAAAACCTAAGGTGTGCCTCCCCGCTCAGTGTCAACTTCTCCCCCACCCTCTGCACCACTTGGAAAAAAACCTTGGCCGTGGCTCCTTTCTGCTCACCAAAGATCCCCCTCTACTTGTTCCTCTAAATTTTTGTAACCCCCAAAAACCCTTTCCACCCCCCACCCCGAGCAACTGGCCCCTCTAAATGCCCTCAACACCCCTGCCCATAGCAGCTCTCCTCCCCTCCCCAAGACCCCTTCCCTTACCAACTCTGCTCTCCAAGGTCCCTTTCTTTAGCAGCTCCCCTTCCCATGACACCTTCCTTTAGCTGCTCTCTTTTCACCCCCAAGACCCCTTTTCTTAGTGGCTCCCCTCCCCAAAACCACTTCTGATAACAGCTCCCATCCCCAAGACCCTTTCCCTTTGCAGCTCCCATCCCCAAGACCCCTTCCCTTTGCAGCTCCCATCCCCAAGACCCATTCCCTTAGCGACTTTCCTCTCCAAGACCCTGTCCTTTAGCAGCTCTTCTTCCCAAGACCCCTTCCTATAGCAGTTCTCTTCCCTTTCTTAAGACTTAAGGTCTTTTTTTTGGCTCCCCCTTCTCATAACATGTCCCATCATCAAGACCCTTTCCCTTAGCAACACTTCTCCCCAAGACGCCTTCCTTTAGCAGCTCCCCCTCCCAAGACCCCTTCCTATAGCAGCTCTCTTCCCTTCCTCAAGACACCTTCTCTTAGTGGCTTCCCTCCCCAAATCCTCTACTCATAATAGCTCCCATCCCCAAGACCCCTTCGCATAGTTGCTGCCCTTCCCTCACCTTCCTCTGATGCTGCTCTGCTCTCTGCTGCCCCTGCCTGTGCAAAGCAGAAGAGCAATATCTAGTGCCGGCTCCTGTCAGCCAAATGTGAGGCAGCACCAGGGCTTGTGCGCTCTCACACTTCCCCTCATCCAGTGAAATACGAAAAAATAGACAGCACCCCAGGGCCCCCAGTGCATTGCACCACCTGCATTGGCGATAACACAATATGTTCCAGTTCTATTACTGAATTATGAACCGTGTTAACTGATTAGCTCAGAAGGTCAATAGCCGGCGAATGACAGCTCTAGATGTAACGTGTGGCACTTCGTTATTTGTTGTATTTGTTCTTTGGCAGTTCCCATAACCTTTTCAGGTACAGACGTCATGTAGCAATGAAAGCCACGAGTTCAAACCACAGAAATAAACTAAACATAGTGTCTTTCTTTATATAATGTAGTTTTAATAAAGTAAACCCATATTATATCTTTAATAATATTTACTGACTTTAGGACAAATTACAAATAAAATACTCTGTAATAAACAACAATAAACTATTGTCAAGTAGTTTTATTAGGGAAACAGCTTAAAAATCTTGTTGGGATTATTTGAATTAGACTTAAATGAACAGATTACCCGTCACCTAACAATATATCATCTTATTATCACACTACTGTATATCTGTACGGACTGTGTAAGAACTGATAGATATGTCTGTCTCCATGCAGGGAACAGAAGGTGAGATTAAAGATGGAGCTCCAGATGTAGCACAAACCCAGCAGCCAATGCGCCAACCTACGAACTATCGACAAAGGTATCGCCGGTATGTCTGTCATATGTAGAAGTCCATTTCATGAATAATGTGCCGCATTGTCTCTAAAATACGTTTTGTTGATCATAACTTCAACTACTTCCAATTGCTACAATGTTTATTGTGCCTTGTTTCATAATGTATTACTTCCTTGTGTTTTACTCCATTATATAAATGCATTGTTTCAGTAAAGGAAGCCTGATTTGGTATCATGTTGTCATTCTTACTTTCCACAGACCCATGTCTCAACCGAGACCTGTTCAACCAACTGGAGAGAATGAAAACAAGGAGAATCAATATGAGGCAGGGGCCCCTGACCAGCAACAAAATCGTCGTGGTTTCCGAAGACCATACAATTATCGTAGACGACCAAACCAAATAAATGTTCCTGTACAAGGGAGCAAGGAGCCAACCAAGGTTTGTTACACCTACATGTGGGGTATAGAGGGCAAGATGCTAAAAATATCAGTATGCCCAAGGCTGTCTCTGGACACTCATGGTAAATCCATGCACACGGCCGCCTACCTATCATGACACGGATATAAAGCACAACTTATAGCAAAGGATACCAGTTCCCAGAGGCTACATAATTACAGATGTATCCAGTCTCAATGGGTATCTAAGCATATAATATAATATTCCTGTGGCAGAAATATGCCCCTTCTTCTACTAGACATGTCCCTCAATCATTTCAAGCAGACCTTGTTATAGGTTATTAATATGTACACAAGAATAAGTCCAACTTGCATCAGAACCCAACTAATTCCCAAGGACCAGAGATGAATATTCAGGAAATAATCATGAATAGACATTTCATAGAAACCCCATTAAAATGTACATCAATAAATGTTAGTGCTTACCAATATAAAAAATGGTAAATAGTCACCAAGGCCAGTTAGTTCAGAAAACTACATTTCTGTTGCCAGCTGTTTACATTTGTGGACCTAAACACAGCTGGCACCCTATTTCCCAAACAGCAAAAGGCCCCAGACTAGTAAATATACATCTCATGTCATCGCCTTCCATTGCTGTTGAATCTGACCCAAATTAAATAGGTTACAATGCTACAAAACCAACTGCCCACAAACATTAGTCATTCAGTCATGTCTGACTCTCTGTGTCCATATGGACCGCAGCACGCCAGGTACATCTGTCAGCTACTGCCCCTCTGAGCTTCAACAAGCTCATGCTCATTGCTACAATGACCTTATCTATCCATCTCTGCCTTTGTTGTCCCCTCTTTTGTATGTCTTCAATTTTTCCCAGCATCAGAGTCTTCTCTAGAGAATTCTGCCATCTCATGATATGGCTAAAATATTTGAGCTTCAGCCTCATGATCAAACCTTCCAGTGTAAAGTTTTGTTTAATTTCCTGTATTGTTGATTGATCGGTGCTAGAGCTACCAGAAGACCAATAGATGGCAGCCAACTGTCACAGACGCTCAACATAAAACAATAGATAACCTAACTTTGAGTTTAAGAAATACCCTCCATCTACACACACAAAAAAACGAATACCCAGCCCACAACCTCACAAGGCCTAGTAACAACCACCTACCTTGCCCAAAGACACTCTCTCACCCACCACCTCACCCACTTCCTTCGTGAGAGACAAACCCTGACCACAAAATCTCTACACCACACCACATCGTCTCAACGTCAAACCAAATGTGTTTCTTATCCAGACCACAAACTGCACAACAAGCCCACCAGGCAAACCCACAATTGGGTCATATCTCACCTATTGACACCACACTACATGACACAGAATGAACAACATTTATTGCAACCACCTCAATTCTCTTTTTGCTGTAACCATCCCAATAAAAAAATAAATAAGCAATGACAGCACACGTATATTATACAAGGCTAATAAATTAATGATGAGCAGCACATTGCCACTGGGCTAGGATTACTGCAACTACAGGTGTTGATATCTATAATCTGATACAGAAATAGAAAGGAGGTGAGATACTAATTGGGGTGAACCAGAAACCAGAGGCAGAAAGGAAAAACAGAAGCGTAAATATAGCAACATATTCCAAGGGCTAAATAAGATCGAGTTTTATAAAAAGTAGTACTAGTACTTAATCTGAAACCCTAAGATAAAATCTAGGTGTAAATTGGAAAATCTGTGGAAGAATAGAATAAGCAAGTATCCTGCAACATATATCTTAAGGGGCGCATCATTACTTTGTAGTGGAAGTTAGAATCACATAGTTACAAACGTACCTGCTCTTCTTCTTCTTTTATATCGTAGATGGCTGAAACCCCAGCTGACAAGCCAGTGCCAGCAAATGAGAAGAGTAATGCCGTGTAATCCAAGTCCTTATCATCATCATGTAAGTGAGACGGTCAGTTAAAGTTACAAACTGTGCAATGTGTGCCCTGTCCTACTGACCCAGTACACGGACAATACACGGACAAGGCAATGTAAAAATGGATATCAAAATGGAGAGTCAAGGCAAGATGTCTGTTCTTTTGCATATAATATATATAATATCTGTATTTTAATGTCTATATGTGTCCAGTTACTGTTAAAACAAAACAAGATACAATATTCTAAGACACAGCTGCATGTAGTATATTATACTCATTATTACTACATCTTACGTCAACATAAATGGCACACACTGCTCCTACAGTGTGTCTTCTGGATACTACATTTGCCAAAATTGACGTGTTTTAATCAGTGCTGGTTCCTGAGACTGTATCTGACTGTCCTAAGGAGCAAAGAGGAATGAGGAGACCATAACATTAATATACTACTACTATTAGTCTTATATATGGCAGCCTAGTGATGAACATACTGTATTTGCTCTCTTCAAATCAGTGCAAAACTAACTGGAAGTACAGGGTGCCGTATGTAGTATCGGACTGTTATAAATGTACTAGATCTAAAAGGAGGCGCCATATACACTGGAAGATAACCAACTGGTCCATGTATCAAAAAGGCTAAAGGGATATGGAAGGTTTACTGCCTAAAATCAAATAGTACCTGCTCGAGTCTGCCCTCTGCAGCTCAGGAAGACACAGGCTCTGTAGTACTGACCTGTAGTGTCCTAGCCTAACCATCTCTCTGCAACACTACGTAACATGTCGGTGAGCCTTGATAGGCTAGGGCACTACACAGCACATCCAGCCCTACAGAGACTATATGTGTGATTGCAGTAAATACAGATCTTATAAGCACTTGTTAATAAAATAAAGTACATGCCAGTACATCTAAACAAGGATATTATATACCTAGTAAGATCCAAGAACTTTCCATATCCCTTTAAGAGCCACTGATCTAGATTATCTGGTATAAAAGGCACAGTAATAAGAAATAGGAATCTCTGGGCTTGGTAAACTCACAAATATACAGATTGGTTAGATCATTTCTAGTCAAACAATAATTTACATGGACAGCTTTCCCATCAGCCCCCAGTGGCTACAAGTAGGCCAGGATAGGATTTAAGGAACATAGCTAAGTTAATCAGTTTCATTCAAAGAAATAGACACTTAAATCCTGTCTTGTTAATTGCCTTTTAAGCCTGAATTTGAATAAGACCTGATCCATCTAGTTGGGTTAGTATGGAAACATTTAATGGTTGTTTTTCCATCTTTGCAGGCAGATTGTGAGCTAAGAAGAGACGAACATCTCAAGTGGCCTCAAACTATTACTTATTATTTTACAAAATGCTGCAGTTGTCTAATAATTTGGAGGGAGACGCGCTGCCTCTTTGCTGCCCAATTAGCTGATAATGAGCACGTCTGGAAGCCCAATAATCTTCGCTTAGTTGTGATGGGCTTGTGGATGTTATCTAAACATGAAAACCCTTTAATATCTAGAACTGTCAGCAGATCATTTTCAGGACAAAGAAAATGTAGAATTTGCCACTAAGTGTGGTCTTTATTCCCCAATGCTATCAAGCCCTCGGTGCACCATTGCTTTATATACTTTCCTACAACTTCTCCATGAATTTGCTGCTTTGTAGGCAGTTCAAGTCCAGACCTTCCCATCCAAAGCTCTTCCCTCCTCGCTGTTGCAGATCCGATGGCGTCCGTTGCCTAATTACTAATCTTGGCTCACAGTTATATTATCAGCATGTTCGCTTTTTACAAGCCAAGCAAAAAATACATGGAAGTCTTTGAAGAAATAAAATCTGAGAAAAGTGTCTCTGTGTTTCATTTCTTCTGGGTGAGGGAGTGTGGGTGTGGGACTTCAAATCTGTCATTTATAGTCCAGAATTCATGTACCTAAGGTTGAAGTTGTATTTGTTGTTGTTTAGTTGTTCAGTTGTGTCCAACTCTCTGTAACCCGATGGACCACACCATGCCAGGCACATCTGTCAGCTACTGCCCCTCTGAGCTCCCTCAAGATCATATTCATAGACCTTGTCTATCCATCTCCACCTCTGCTGTCACCTTCTTCGTGTGCCTTAAATATCTCCCAGCATTAGAGTCTTCTCTAGGGAATCCTGACTTCTCATGATATGGATAAAATATTTGAGTTTTAGCCTCATGATCAAACCTTCCAGTGAACAGTTAGGGTTCATTTCTTGTAGTATTCACTTCATTAGATCTGGTGCTACATGTACTCGCCCTCAGCTCTTCCCTTGTAATAAGGTAGGTCCCTTCTGACATTGAGGCTCATTTTCTAGTGCCATATCGTTATGTCTTTGGTTGTGCTTATCTATAAGGTTATCTTGGCAAAGATACTGGAGTGGGTTGCTGGTTCCTTCCCCTGTGGGCCACAATTTGTCTGACCTCTCTGCTATAACCTGCCCATCTTGGTTGACCCTACATGGTAGAGCTCACAGCTTCATTGAGGTACAGAAGCTCGTTCACCACGACATGTCTGTAAAATTATGGTAAGTATATAGAATCTGTGGGTAGTAGATAAATGGAACTGCCTTCCAGTGAAAGAGATATATGAAGTAAAAGAAATGAAACCAATGCTTTTAGGTAACTCTCAAGAGACTTTAGTTTCCTAAAGTAGACCTTGTGTTCTCCAAGTACATATAATACAGCCTTATTTGGAATATGGAGGACAATTTGGGGCACAACTTCATAAAAAGGACATTTTAGAGCTGGAAAAAAGTACAGAGAAGGGGAATGGCGGGGCTAAGATTGGACATGATTACCTTATATAAATACATCCAGAGTCAGTATAAGGCTTTGGCAGGGAAACTTTTTGTGCCAAGAGGTTTTAAACTGACAAGAGGACATCCCTTGAGGTTAGAAGTAAAAAGATTCCACCTTAAAGAAAGAAAAGAGTTCTTCACAGTAAGAGTGGTCAGACCGTGGAGGAGGTGGTGACAGCAGATTTGATAAGATAACTTTCAAAAGGGGATTGAATATATTTTTGAATAAAAAGGGCAGTCAGGGTTATTCTGGATACTTATAGAAGGAGTATTGTTCCAGGGAGAAATCCGATTGCCAGTATCTGGGTCAGGAAGGAATTTTTTCTCCCCTTTTGAAACTATTGCCCATGATCCAATTTTCTTTTGTTTTACGGTTTGTCTACCTCTGGATCAATTAACAATTCATTCACATATTAAAAGGATCAGAGATCCTGGTGGACTAAAAGTATTTTTTCAACCTCAATTACTATGTAAGGATACAAATAATTCACAAATACCTATTATATCAATATGTGCCCTACACTCCCCCTGATATGTATTATAATAGAATTAGCATTTATGTGGCGAATATACAAGGTATTTATAATGATGGGAACAGGCACTTTGTCATCATTGCAATGGCGCACAGTTGGTGTCAGTCCCAGTAGCAATCCTTACTTTGCAGATCGTTCTCATCAGCCATGAAGCTTAATAAATATATCACTTATCACAAATGCAACGACTACTACTGTACTACTTGTCTGACTCCCAGCATTGCTTTTGTTCCTTTATGTATTATATGCAGCAGAGATAAACAATAGTAACACGACACAGAGGAGCTTGTGGCTGGTAATGATACACCTGTGTACCTGCGTCTGCACGGCAAGGTGCTCCGACTTAAGGTGGACTGGAGAATCCCAGATACAATCACACGCAGCCGGCGGCAGTGTTAGTAATGAAAGGTTTGGGGATCTCACTAGGAATATAATATCACTTTACTCTTATGATGTTCAGCTCAATTTATCTTACAAATAGTGGTGTCTCCCCTCCGCAGCTAATGAAGACGGTGTGCAGGGTGTCATAGTAACCAATCAGTGGCAATATTCTGCAATATGCTACTCGAGAGAAGTCACTGAAGGGCTAATTTAAACTCTGCACTTCACAGTCTGAATCTGCAGTTTGCAGCTCATGAATACACAAACAGGTACACATTGTATGATTTTAGGCAGAAAAAAGATAACTTTTAAGTACTTCCTACTAAAATAAAGCACATAAAGGTAAATAGATACATAGGTATATTACTGTATATTCCTAGTGAACTCCAGAAACCCTCCATGTCCAGGTCCCATTAGCTTTGACTATGTACAGCACCAAGTTCTGAGCTACATATATATACTAGTGACAAAAAAATGACGGCAATAAGATTGTAAGGCAGGTAATGGTGTTTGGTTGAGACATTCATTTTGTTGGTGTTCCGAGATCCTTCTGCGCTCATTGCGAGGCTGTTGGTGGTTTGTGTGCTATGAGCAGCGTTGGCGGTGCTTTTTTGTATGCTAATTAAATAATTAATAAAATAATATACTTAACCTAATTTGTAGTAATCTAGGCAGGAAGCATTGTGTAGAAGAGCTGACAATCTGTTTTTATGTTCCTGCAGCATACAATGTCAGTTTTCACTGCTGTGGAGCTGCTGTGGAAGTGTCAGCAATGTGTGCAGTGTGTAGTGTAAATAGGCTGCGTGCGCTAGGAAAATCCGTTATGGTAGCTGTGTAAGTTAGTGTTGTAAAACGGCAGCTAATGTGTGTGGTACGCGGCTGTGGATCATTTTGCGTCCTTGGTAACAGTATATTTTGTACCTCGTATGACTTTTTCGGAAAATCTGTATGTGTTTCGTGTTGTTTTGCGTGTTTAGGGTCCTGTAGCCTAGTTTTCGGGTTTTTTTCGGCAGCCATTTTTTCTCTCGCTTAGGGGATTTTCGGGTGTCTAAACTCTTGAATTTGTACTTAAATTGAGGTGAAACTTGACTTACATAGGTACTGGGTGCCCCCCTTGCTGTAGGTAATCTTTTTATGTGTTTGTTGTGTGTATTTATTGTGTTTTTAATGTTTTTATGTGCGCGGGGTTCGGGCGCTAAGGTCAGATTTTTGCGAGTTTGTAAGTGTTTTTTTTTTTCTAAGTCCCGCGGCTCGTATTTGTGGCTGCTAAGTCCGTAACTTTTGCGGTGTAAGTCCCGTTGTAGGGATGAGCGCCTATGGAAGCAGCTGCTTTTGGCAAGCTCCTTGGCAGCAACTGCTTTTGACAAGCCGCACTGCTAACAATTATATATGTGATATATATATGTATATATATATATATATATATATATATATATATATATATATATATAAGGGAAGAGCATGAGCTGTAAAGGAGTAAAACATACAAATAACATAAGCCTTATACATGATATGCAATAATAAAGATGTGGAGATTGATTGGATGATGTGGGAAAAAGTAACATGGGAAATATATGTAGCCGTATTTTAACATGTAACATGCAACTGTAATGTGGCTACATCCATCCCTCAGTAACCTTGTCTCCCTCATGTTATGGTGGCGTTTGGTTGAAGCACAATGAATATCACTGAGGATATTAATTAACCTGTAAAGCCCTTCATCGTGTCCCATTTAGTGATACAACCTGTCCTGTGACATAATAATCATCATCACCGTCTCTAAATCTGCATTTACTTCATCGAGCCCTTCTTTTATCTCATCAGTCAATTAGCATTTTCCTGAAGATATTTAATTACTGAACTTTTACCAGGTATTAATACTACATGATCTGTGATGATATTGAACAGAATCCAGCATTTGTATTAGGCACGTACATATGGAGTCTATGTACCAAGGAGGCGCCCATTGCTGCTTCATAATTTGGAATATTTGTCAGTGATTTCATGGCAGACTAAACACTT
Source organism: Discoglossus pictus (assembly GCA_027410445.1). NCBI lineage: Eukaryota > Metazoa > Chordata > Amphibia > Anura > Alytidae > Discoglossus > Discoglossus pictus. The sequence continues at coordinate 131,068,901 of CM050171.1, forward strand.
TTAGTAAAACAATGCAATGAAACAAATGACTATATTCACCATATGTCACAAATACTAAGCGGCCTCCCATCTATACATAAGACATGGGTGTATAAAGAAGACGCATCACAAGTGGGTATACATGTTTTATTAATATAGACATGAACTGTAACTAAAACCATTCAGTGAAACTCATAAGGAGAGCATTGTACAGATTAGAGTATCCAAGCCATTAGTATTTCCCATCAAGCACCCTGATACATTGTGTAGAAGCATAAAGAACAGGTCCAAATGATCCTCGCTCAGCTTTCTGTTGGTAAACAAGATACTTTAGGAGTAACTTTGAGGTCTACCTTAAGGTAATTGCTGCCTCTTGATCACATTACCACTGGCTCCTTGCCAGCTCACACAAAAAGGAGAGACTCTCCAAGCGTTACATTAGCAGATACAGAAGAGACCACATCAGCCGTTTGCAGGACTCCATACAGTTACACACTCCGTGAGGAAATTAATTGCAGATATTTAAAAAGGGATAACGAGCAAAGCCCAATTGATCTCCTCCGTGACCTGCACAAACCTGGTATCTTCAAGTCCATCTAAGTAAGACATCCGCATACCTAAGGCAATGAGTGAAAGAGACTCTTTTGGAAGTCTAGAGATCCCAGCTGTGGTCCGTGCTCTTGGGACATTGGCACTGACAGCTGCCACTGCAGTGGTTATTAAGTGGATTATCAATTGTGTTACAAAGGAAAAAACACCAGCAGACGATAACGATGGTAAATTACAAATGCACCTTGATGCAAAAGAAGTTGAACGGAACCAGAAAGATGGTCCTATCGCCCTTGATGCAGAATCTACACACGATCCATCATTACTAGAGGTCAGTGATTGGGTGGGAGAGTCGAGCTCTTGTGGTTCAGCTCAGGAAATGTTAAAGATCCAGTTTATGTTTAAAGAACGCCAAGTGCCAGAAAGTTCCCTACATGTACCATGCATTTCCTACAAAAATAATATTTATGCCCAAGAAAAGGGTGGAGAGATGGAAAACTCATCAGTGTCCAGAAAGCTTGCTGATGTAACCACAAAATACAGAAAGCAAGATACCACAGGTCCCTATCCTTGTGACTGTGCAGACTGTCGTATCTCAGTAACAACTCCATTTAACGAGGTTAGTAACAGAAATACTAGATGTGGTCATAGTTTGTTATCTGGCGATACTTGCTGCACACAGGGAGAGTGTCGTAAGCCATCTTGTGTACAATCAGAAAGCTCTTGGGAGCAGGTTACCAGCTGGGGAGATGGAAAACCAAGCAACAGAGATCAGCAAATCTGTCATGTTACCGCAAGGTCCCAGGGGATTGAGGACAAAACCACACCGCCTCTTAATGACAACTCCTTATTACAGCAAAGATATGTCCGCATGGAAGATATTCTGGGTTTGGAAGAAGACATAAAAGAATGTTCAAAGTTAATAACAGAAAGTGACCAGAGGCTCACAGTACAGACAAGATGCAACTCTGTCCTATCAGTAAATATGAGCAAGACCTGGGATGATAAAAGGGCGTTCATGAGTAGAGAAGAGAAAAGTACAAATAGGAACTTCCTATCACAATCAGAGCTACAGCCTGTTATATTTATGGGTAAATTCATTCCCACTTATTGTGCTGGGATATCTATGCAATCAGGAAATGCTAAAGATTCAACTAAATGCATAACAACAAAACAAAACAGCAATGTACCACTAGACCATTGCAATGAATGCCCTGACCTACAGACACTTGCTGCTGATACAGACAAACAAGCAATAATACATAATATGGATTTACACAAGACCATCAAATCTAATATATGTGATGAATGTCATGACATCTTACAGCACGAGACACTATACAGTCAACAGGACAGCCTTGTGAATTATGTATGTCTTCAAAAAGCACACACAAGGAATGCACATTCAGCAATACATCTAGAAGATCAAACACTAAAGGATGGCAAGAACATGTGTCCCGTGACTTCAGCATGTTCAGTACACGTGGGTGATAACTTCATCAATGAAGGTGATAATGAAGGCGTATTTGGCTCCTCTGTGCATGCCATCACAGAGTCTTCACTGACCTATAGTAACCCAAAAAATAAAGTAATCACTTCCTATTTGTTACAGGTACAGACATGTGATAATCCCAACATAACTCATCCCCAAAGTCTGGAAGCAGAAAAATGCGGATATTCTCTTCCAAAAAATGTACTGAATTTGTTGAGAGAACAGAGTGGAATCGCAAAAAGGAGTTCTACCAAAATAATACCAGACCTGAATACTGAGACACACGAATGGTACCCAGAAAACAACGAAAGTCACAAGCAACAAGTACCTGATGCTCGTTGTATGGTACAAACCAAGACAAATTACAGCAAAGAAATAGAAAAGTCAACGAATGTTCATAGAAATTCATTTCAAACCCAAAATCCAGCTAACAATACAATATGTCTGGAAGATAATACACACACAGATCATGAGCAAATAAAATTGAATTTCCTTATGCCATTTACTCATTGTAAGGACAATGTAAAAGCAAGACTGACCACTCCGGCTTTAAGTCCCAAATACACTGTCTGGGCAAATGTTGGGATGAATAACAATGAGGAACTGAACTATTGTCAACATATTGGAAAAGAACAACTTGTGAATACAAAGGAATCTTACAATGTTATACTGAATGAACTCAACCAAAACGTACAAGCTGTTGCCACTGTAGATACCACTTATGAAGAAAATGAAATGCAGATAGGCAGCCATTGTCAGGGCCATAGAACAACCAAATTCACTGCTTCATCGTTCTTCTTTAAGAACAGCACAATGAAATATGGTGAACTACCAGATGGAGAAATAAGTGGCTATTCTGATGGAGAGATACATGAAGAGGAACTCCTGAATAAGACCACCTATCAAGAACCTCATTTAATTACAAATTCGAAAAAGAGGTCATCAAGCATTTCGAAATTAAAAGATGAAAGTGAAATTGTATTCAATGAAGAGTTGAAGAACAATGTCCCAAATACTGACAAAGAAAGTATGTTGTTGTTTGGAGAAGACAATAAAAGGCAAACAAAAGGTAGTACTGGGGTGTGGGGCACAGACAATAGAGATATAGAAAATAACTGGGAACTGAAGGGAAATGGACCATATGAATCCACAACTGAATTAGTTCAATCAAAAATGAATAACATCTCTTCGGTAATTTCCAAGCCAATCTCACATGCTAACAGGTATATCACTTGCTTAAGGCAGAATTCAAATATAAATCAGGCTCAAGAAAAAATAGTCCCTACTACATTAAAACCTGAACATAATAAAGCAGAAATGGCAATACATATGTCTCCTAGAAAATCTGAGATGAACAAACAGCAAAATGATTCAGAAACACAGCTGGGTCAGCAATCTGAAGAAGCTTATTGTATTGAGCCTACATTACACAGTGAGGACTTAAATCAATTCAATGTATATACATCCAATGAATCATTAGTAAGATCAACTACAGAAATACAAGAAAATCTTTCCTTTGCTAAAAAAAATATTATGTCTAATATTGAGGAAAATTTTGAGTTAAGATCTGTACAAAAGAAACTTGCATCAATTCATCAAAGTAAAATGTCACAAACCACCAAAAGCTGCGACAACATATATACTGGAGCCTTAAAACAAAAAGCCACACTAGTGACCCGAGCCCAAAGTATGCTATGTCTACTAACCAGGTATTATTCCTCCACAAGTCACCGCACAGACAGTGGGCCAATTGAGGAAATATCAAGGGGGAGTTTTATTCGTGTTCCAAATGACCTTCAGCATTTGAGCAAAGCCATGAGATTTCAGCTGAATTTAGGGAACTGTCCTGAATTGTTAAAGTTAGCAAAAAATAACAAAGTACCAGAACTTCTAAAAGCAGTTTATACAGTAATTAGTGACAATTATCTTAATGTGCTGAAGAACTCTGCTATCTACAACCAACTAAGTGGCTCAGACAGAGAGCATGTTCTACAGTTACGAGCGAGAGGAAAGTTATCAGTTTGTGCAATTGAAATGAGGAACATCTTTTGCTTGAATAACATCTACCAGAATTCACCAGAGATGGATCGGGTCCAACCCAAAGCTCAACTCTACACACTTGATATGGAACAGAATCAGTGGAAAATCGTGACCAGCATCCCAGAGGAGGCCTGTCTGAAAGGCTGCAGCATCTGCTCCATGCACAACTACCTCTTCATTGCAGGAGGAATACAGAACACAGTCAATGGCTCAACATGCTCCAATAAATTATTTTGCTATAATCCTCTTACAGATATCTGGAATCAACTCAAACCAATGAACCAGGCGAGGGCTCAGCTGAAACTAATCCCAGTTGATGGTTATCTGTATGCTATTGGAGGAGAATGTCTGAACACTATGGAGAGATATGATCCCCGGTCAAATAAATGGACCTTTAAAGCTCCTCTTCCCAAAGGTTCATTTGCTGTGGCCCATGAAGCTACAGCCTGTGGAGGAGAAATTTATATTTCTGGGGGCCACTTATTTTATCGACTCTTAAAATACAGTCCTCTTCACAATCAATGGGAGGAATGTCCTTTCAATGCCAGTAAAGATCGCTCCTATGACATGGTGGCACTCGGGAATATCATTTACAGGTTTGACATCCAGAAACAGTCAAAAGTAAACATTTTCAAGTATAATACCACCACAAAGATCTGGTCAGAAGCATCAGCAGTATTTCCTGGCAGCAAGATGCCCTTCAGATGTGCTGTGTTAGATGGAGCCATATACTGTTTAAATAAGGAGACAACCACAAGATACGCTATTGAAGATGCAAGGTCTGTCTTTGAGCCAGATGCTTTCTGCAGTTTCCCCTGTAGAGGCTTGGGGTATCCTTGTCCTGTTGTGCTAAGTCTGCCGAGCTCAGTTGTACAAACATCTGTATAACTGACTGTCCTTATAAACTACCAGATGTTCTGTCATTTATTCAAAAAGCATTTACACAAAACCAAAGTGATGTGAAGCCTTCAAAACTGACATGTTGTCTTATCTTACATGACTGGAAGGGCATCATTTCCCTACTGGTTTGACAATGATTTTCTCTTGTGTGCTAGTTCCATGGTAAAGTTGTGCACTTTTATAAACACATTATGGGAATGGAAAAAGATGAGGACAGCAGTTCACACCACACTATTCACACTATTTTCATGCATCACATTTTTTATTTGTAATATGTAAACTTGTTATTTTGAATGCAAGAGAGGATATGTCTATCTTTAAGTTATCTCTTGGACCAACAGTAATGTAGACATTGTATGTTATTCTATGTGAATGTAGCTAGTTGAGTTTCACTAAAGAGATCTACCGGATAAAATAATACTTCTTGAACAATTCTTTTGAAAACACTAATTTCTTGAGTTCACATAAGATGAGGAAATTTAGAAGCCCCAAAGAACATTGAAGAATTAGCCTGTAAAGAATATCTAAATAATGATATTGTGTGCTTTACAAATACTGAAGATCATATTTAAAGTACTCCATGTACTAAAAGCTCCTTTCATATAACAAACCTCTATTCCTTCTACAAAGAGATGAGATAACCACTCTTCATCCTTCAAACTATGAAGAATACTGAAACCACACAAAATGGAGCTTGCTTTACTTTAGAATAAGATTTTATTTTTAAGTTGGTCCAATGTTTTTAGTTTGTTACATATTTCACATGTTAAGATTTTCTTAAACTACAGCAGTCTTTTTACTCATGTTTTTTTTTCTCTACTTTCTGAAAAACTATAAAATGTACTGAAGAATAAACATAGAATTCATAACCAAGACATTTTAGTTAATGCTAATGTTGTGTATTTATTTTATTTTATATTTTACAACCATTTTGGTTTTGTGATATGTCCTAGCTCAGCATTAGATTCTATTCAGTAAAGGGACCAAATTTATAATATCTGACGAGAATATGAGAAATAGGGCCTTAAATGACCAATGTAGTGAATATGCACAGGCTATTAGAAACAGTATTCAGTGATTTTTTTTCTTAGCTTTAAAATTGTCAGTTTTCTCAAGCAGAGCTGTGTAACTCCTCTTAACTTTATCTATCATGGGCTTGGTCAGCTCTTCTTGTGTTGTGCTAGACTAAAAATAAAGTCTGACCAGTCTAGGTACTGTTTCAGACTGAGCATGCTCAGTAAGAGGAGGTAGAGCTATGATGGATCAAGCAATATCACTGGGCGGGGCCTATAGGGCAGCTGCAGGCAGATTACAATAGAGCTGCTACCTCTATGTAGGCAGTGGAGATGGATATAATGACGTCATGGGCAGTGCCAGTGACATCAACCCAACCTGGTTTCAAGGCCCCTGATAGCCCAGCCCACAGGCAAAGCTGACCATGTCCCTTGACATAGATAGGATGAGATATGCATCTGTGCTTGAGGAGAAAACAGCCAGTTTAAAAGCTAAGAAAAAAAAAACTTTTATTCATCTTAAACTGCATGCTCTTTAATAGTCTATCAGCCCCGTTAAATTCAAAGTCCATAGCAGCATCGGCACACCCGCAAAGGCTGCAGACTTTAAATTTGGCTGCGTTACAGCGCTATTAAATTGAACCATGCCAAGAATTACTGTAGATGCAAGCCTGTAAACCAAATCCGCGCACGCAAGCTGTGAAGGGGCCAAAGATCCAAACCCGTAACCACGTAGTTTGACGCAGGACTAACAGCCAATTGAAAGCGGGGAACCACAATTAACGCCACAGGAAGGGGTTTTAAAGGGCGCCAAAACCGTAAATCATTGACTGTGCTGTAGGTGAGCAACTGAACACACAGGTCTAGGAGTTGGTGGGTTTGTTAGCATTGGAGAGAGAGAATGAGCTTTGTACGTTTTTTTCATATTTTCACCTCTACACATAATATTAACACACATAATTACTGATATCACATAATTCACACTCGTTTTATACGTACACATAGCTATACATAGCAGTAGCCCACGGCACATCTACACCCCCCATACCCCCATCTACCCCATACAATGACTACACATAATACTCACATTCTTGTTTTATCACATACACATCCACGTATATATTATATTTATTTATACTTATTTTAATTTCATAAATTATAGGAGGGTAGAGGAGGGGAAGAGGAAAGTAAGGAAAGAGGGGAAAGTAGGAGAGCTAGATAGGTATGGAGAGAGGGATAACCAGGTCAGGTGGAGGAGAGCAGTACGGGGGAGAGAGATGCGTCCCCAGATGTAGGCACACAAGGAGAAGGGCCAGAGGGTCAGGGGCCTGATCCCAGGGTGGGAGGTAGTGGGGACGAGGGACCGGCCCCAGGGAGAGGACAGGGAGGCCAGGAACCCCAGGCACAGTTGGTAGGGCAAAAGGCTTTGGCAAAGTACAGGGCCCCCAATTGTAGCCCAGAGGAGATGGACGTCCTCCTCAGGGAAATCCATGCCCGTTATCGGATCATTCATGGTGGGAGAGATGTGAGGGCTAGCCAGAAGGCAGAGGCCTGGTACCAGATTGCTGGGATTGCTGTTGCGGCATTAGGGGTCGATAGTAGGGACGTAAGATTTGTGAAACACAGATATGACGACAGCCGGCTGAAGGTGAAGAGGAAGATGGGAGAGGAGGCAAGAGCTGCATGTGCAACCGGTGGTGGGCTGCCAGTCAACATCACTTATTGTAGATGGGAGCAGACCCTGAGGGAGTGGATTGAGTCAGCGGCAGTAGTGGGCCTACCAGGACAGGTGGACACGAGTGTGATGAGAACCATACAGAGTGAGTATCATATCACACCACACACATTGGTGTATGAAATTGGGGGGGGGGGGGGGACAAATACCCCGCAGATTATCATGATGTCTGTATGTAGGTATAAATAAGCTTGTACTCTGGCTGGTGTATACAATAAGCTGTATCCCCCTAACATTATTCTGGCTCCTACAAACCCTGCCCACACACATAGATAACTGATATACAATAGCACTGTAGGCATTATTGTTATGACTGAAAATATATGGGGCATTGATAACCATGTAAATCCTGGTAGCAAACATATCATTTTCATAATTGGGATCAATTAAATGTCTGGTACCAATACCTGCAGTTCAAACTGAGTCTGAGTACAATTTGCTATTATATCAAGATTGATTTCACATTTAAAAAAGAGTACATGTCTGTGTGAGCACTGCAGCATATGTGCATACAGACTCTGTAGGACTGCATGTGTGTGTCATATACTGTCCTAACCTGGGCCATGTCTCAGCTGCATGTTAACAACCATTCCTGGGAACATGTCACAGATTGGCCAGTCTAACACAATGCACAACAGATCCAGCAGAGCACATGTCTGATGCACATGCAGATAGCCCACTGCACCTGCAGTACACTTATTCATATGCACCATGATCCACAATGCTCCTTACGCAGGCCGTGGTTCACCTGTGTAACACACGCACCATAGTAAATCACAGATGACCATGATGTCAAGGATATGGAAACACATAGCTGTCAATTGTGTAGGGAAAACAAATCAAATATATGTTTTCTTCCATTTCAGTACAACAACAGTGCAACATGGCTCCACTGGAGGTGGGAGTAGTTGAGTAAGAAGGCCAGGACATTACAGAGGGCTCGGGACCATACACACAAACTGGCCAGTCACGTTCACCGGCATATCAGGAGTGGGAGTCACTGCCTGGACCCTCACAAGCATCATCCAGCCATGCCCAGCTGTTCCAGCCCCTTCCACCGGCCATGTTCTGGCCCCAGCCATCATCACAGCTGCCACCTACTCCAACAACATTGTGGCCATGGCAGCCCACAACCACTCACACACAATGGGGTCCCCCAACAAGGCCTCACACACAATGGGGTCCCACCACATGGCCCAAAACCGCAGCCCTAATGCCGCCACCTTTTGCCCCCCAATGCCGTCACCTTTGGTCCCAATACTGTCAACATCAGCCACAATGTCAACAACCCCTGACATTGAGGGAAATCATGGCCTGTTTCACCAGGAAGGATATGGCATGAAAGAAGCAACAAAATGAGAGGCTCTGGTTGCTCAGAATGCAGTGTAGGCTCATACACACCCTCCAGACCAGCCCCCGATCGCTTCATTCTGAGGTGAGGAGGCACAACTCCATTCTGAGGTGAGGAACAGGCAATTCGGGACAGAAAGCAACTCATCCGATTAGCCAAACGTCAGCTCATACCTCTCCAGCCTTCAGTTGCGCAACTGCAACCCGAGACGTCGGCCTCCTCCTCTCAGATCTCACCACCATCTCAACCTGATCCCCAGCCACTTAATGTAGTGGCACCCCATGCTCCTACACCACCAAGACGTGAAAGAGTGAGACCGGGCGTGGGCATGGAAGGTGAGGGCGCAGTGCTGCGGAAGAGGAGGTCTTAGGACCATCCAGGAAGTCCTCCTCTTGATCACTTCTTACTGAATACTGATTGGTATAGATGTTGACATACTATTGGCTGGATAAAGAGTGTGTACATGTCTGCTTATGTTTAACATTTCAACAACTGATGTTCAATGTGGATTGACCTTGAGATGAGGTGTTGTAGTTAAACAGAATATTATTAGGATTGATATCTTGTTCTTGTTTCTGTAGGTGTTAATAGCCAAATCTCACGACCATGAAGGCATGTTCTTCATCTTCGAGCAGTACAATATCATCAACACTCAACCCAGTTCACCACTGCACATGGATCTGAAATGCAATATATGACTACATATCTCTTCACAATTGAACATGATTGGTGTGAGTTTCAATTATAATGAATAGTGTTCCGGCTTTAGAGTTGCACAGTCCCATTAGGATCTGCTAATCCAAAGCAGTAGTTATACATGTGTTTTTGTTGGATTTCATTCCGTTAACAGTAAGAAAGCGGATTAATGTATTAAATGTCATCCAAACAAAATGGATGATTTCTTTGGTTTGACATCAGGATTAATGTGCATGTGTTTAGGGGTAATGTGAACAGTGTAATCTGTCTGGCCTTGGTACCACCCATATACCAGTGAGATGTGATATCAGCCTGGCACAACTATTCCATGTAGATGGTGATAGTACTTTTTGCTGAAAGATTGCGTTCACAGTGAAGCATGAATTGTTGTATTACACATACTCAACATACTCCGCGAAGGTTGATTGAACAGGACAGAATCAATATGGTTATTACTGCTCGTAGATGACGTTCATGTTAATTGGTTTATTGAAGTGTTCAGAGCAAAAACAATGTACTATAATAACAGCTTATGATTGTTTTCCAGATTCATTTAATCTATTTGGGAATCAGCAGTGTGTGGAATTGATTAGCATCACATGATCCATGATTTCTAGCATGTGTTTAATATGGCAGATGGAAACCATATAGTTGCTGTATAGGCATAAATGGCTGTTTCTATCAAATGGGAGTGTTGTGTGATGTTGCTATGTCACATCCGATTATGGTTACTGTGGTGTCCTGACCACATGTGACCCTAGTAGATGCTATGCATTATCCTTATGATGTTGTCTAACAGTTAACCCTTTAGGTGTCCTTTGATTGCCCACAGCCTCTTGCTCTCCCAGGATCCGCCCACACCACACCCATGATATTATTACACAGTCTTGTCCATTTCTGATTGTGCTTTGTGTATGAAATTAAGCTTTGTTATACCGTTGTAATTGTGTCAGTGTGTTTTCAATGGTTGGGGTTATAGGACATCCACATACATCACATATATGTCACATTCCTAAATATGTAAACTAATGAGCCCTAGTTACTATGCAATAGACCAATACATATAATAATAATAGTAATAATAGCATTAGATATCGTATAATAATATATATCATATATAATCGCAGGGCCCGTCAGGCTCGCAACACCCTGCAGTACCTGGTTCCTACCAGTAGCTCAAGAACGTACCTGGATGCAACCCTGCCAGCAGGACAGGGGGGAAAGGAGACACAGGGGAGGGAGATGGGGAAAGGAGACACAGGGGAGGGAGAGGGGGGGAAGAGAGAGGGGGAAAATAATATATATCATATATAATCGCAGGGCCCACCAGGCTAGCAACACCCTGCAGTACCTGGTTCCGACCAGTAGCTCAAGAACGTACCTGGATGCAACCCTGCCAGCAGGAGATGGGGGAAAGGAGACACAGGGGAGGGAGAGGCGGAAGGAGACACAGGGGATGGAGATGGGGAAAGGAGACACAGGGGAGGGAGAGGGGAGAAAGGAGAAACAGGGGAGGGAGAGGGGGGAAAGGAGACACAAGGGAGGGAGCGGGGGAAAGGAGACACAAGAGGGGAAGGGAGAGGGGGAAAGGAAACATGGGGGAAGGGAGAGGGGGAAAGGAGGAACAGGAGAGGGAGAGAGGGGGAAAGGAGACACAGGGGAGGGAGAGGGGGAAAGAAGACACAGGGGAGGGAGAGAAGGAAAGGAGACACAGGGGAGGAAGAGGGGGAAGGAGACACAGGGAAGGGAGAGGGGGAAAGGGAGAGGGGGAAAGGAGAGACAGGGGAGGGGAAGAAGACACAGGTGAGACAGGGGAGACGAAGGAGACACAGGGGAGAGAGAGGGGGAAGGAGAAACAGGGGAGGGAGAGGGGGAAAGGAGACATGAGGGGGAAAGGGATATGGGGAAAGGAGACACTAGGGGAGAAGGGAGAGGAGGAAAGGAGACACAGGGTGAAAGGGAGATGGGGAAAGGAGGAACAGGAGAGGGAGAGAGGGGGAAGTAGACACAGGGAGGGAGAGGGGGAAAGGGAGGGGGGAAACGAGGTACAGGAGAGGGAGAGGGGGAAAGGAGACTCAGGGGAGGGTGAGGGGGGAAAGGAGACACAGGGGGGGTGAGGGGGGGAAAGGAGACAAATGGGAAGGAAAGGGGGAAAGGAGGCACAGGAGGGGGTGGAGACACACGGGAGGGAAAGGAGACACGGGGAGGGGGGAAAGGAGACACAGGGGAGGGAGAGGTGGGAAAAATACACAGGGCGGGCTGGCCAAGACAAGTGACAAGTGGCAGGTTGGCCAAGGCCAGCAATGAGCGGGCCGCAAAGTAGACGCTGGGAGGGGCTCGTGATCAGCGCCTAAGGCCCACAAGTTACAAGGGGAAGAGCCAAGCATTGTCAGCTTTCAAATTTTGTTCCTGTCATTTTTGATGTGCAATTTCCTAGTTAGTGATATTGTGGAATATCAATATTGCCCTGAGGGCCTGCTGACAATATGACAGGTAATACTGCACTGGGTTGCCAGTTCCTCCTCTAGTGGACTGTGACTTGTCTGACCTCTCTGGTATCACCTGCCCACCTACAGAGGCCCTACATGGTATAGCTCACAGCTTCATTCAGGTACACAAGCCACTTCCCCACCACCACTTAGCAATCCACAAGGGGACCAGGCGAACATACACTACACTAATGTAAATTGATGCATATATAACATAATGGAAGGTCACCAAATGGGAATGGGTATACATCTTGGCACATGGCCACCAGCAACGGCGTGGGACTTTCCAGGATGGGCGTAGCAGAGATTATACCTGATGGAGATGAGTTGGCTGTTGATCCCGTGCCTCTGCACAGCTTATGACAACCCTCATATAGCCCCTTCCAGTACAGCTGTACTGTAGCAGGTAGTAAAACAGAGATAAACTAACAGAAGTAAACTGGAAATGCAGCTAAGCACAGCAAGTTCTAATAATGGGAAGTTGTAATTACCCGGAAATAAACTGGATGAGACCAGCAGTTCAGGGGAGCAGGTATCTGGGATCATTATCTGGCCCAGGTTATACAAGAATGTACTAGAATTGATTCCATCTTGGAATTAGTCATCACAAATAATATTGATATGGTGTCAAATGCTGAAATAGGGCAACCTTTGGGAAACAGTGATTACAACACAGTCTCATTTGAGATTGAATTAAAAAAACAAACTGTAAGGGGCCAACAAAAACTCTTAATTTTAAAAGGGCAGATTTTAATGGTCTAAGGGCAGCAATACAAAGTATAGACTGGGACAGAGAACTGATAGGTAAAAACACTGAACATAAATGGACAACATTTATATCCTTATTAAAGGAGTAATTCACAACTCATGTAGCTTAACAATGATTTAAAGATCAAGATATGGAGTAAAAGGAGAGTAAGAGTAACCATAAAAAAAATGTTTAAATATATTAATGGGAAGAACGCCAGGAAGGAAGCTACAGGAACATTACAATGTGACATAGGCCGTCTGATACTTAGTGATCAGAAAAAGGTAGAAGAGCTAAATAGGTTCTTTCTTCTTCGGTATACACAAGGGAGGCACCAGTATACAAATCCCTAGTACAACCTCATTTGGTATATGACAATTTGGGGCACCATGGAGGGTCTAAGTTATGAAGAAAGACTAACTAAATTAAACGTATTTTCTCTAGAAAAAAGGCGTCTAAGGAGATATGATTATCTTTTATAAATACATCCAGTGTCAGTATAAGGCTTTATCAGGGAACTTTTTGTGCCAAGAGGTTTTCAACTGACGGACATCCCTTGAGATTAGAAGTAAAAAGATTTCACCTTAAAGAAAGAAAAGGTTTCTTCCCAGTAAGGGTGGTTAATCTGTGAAATTCTCTATGATAGATAACTTTAAAAAGGGATTGGATATATTTTCAAATAAAAAGGGCATTCAGGGTTATCCTGGATAATTAGCGAGAGAGTATTGATCCAGGGGGGAATTCGATCGCCAGTATCTGGGGTCAGGAATGTATTCATTTTTTTCCCCTTTGAGCCGATTGGCTAAGTTTCACTTGTTTTTTTTCTGTTTGCTTCCTTTGGATCAATTAACAACTAATCCACATATTGCAGATCAGAGGAGATCTTAAAATGCTGAACTTGATGGACTAAAAGTCCTTTTTCAACCTCAATTACAAATTCCCTTTCCCAATCTATTTGCTGAAACCAAAAAAAAGCTTACCCACAGCAAGGCGGGGCACCCAGGACCTCTGCAAGTGAAGTTACACCTCAATTTAAGTCCAAATTCCCAAATTCAGACACACGAAAATCCCCTAAGCGAAAGGAAAAATGGCCGCCAAAAAAAAACGAAAATGAGGCTCCACGTCCCCGGACCGCCCAGCCACGTACAACTTACCCACGAAGGGATCCGAGATAAGCTCGGAAACCTGCATTAAACCCACGGGATCCGACATAAGCTCGGAAACCCGCATTAACCCCACATTAACCATCGCAGTGGCGTTATGGGCCCTTAAAGGACCGTAAAGGTCCTTAAAGGACCCGTAATAAAAAAAACAAAAGTACTCAATCACCCATGGGGCTCTATACAGAGTCCCATCAACCCTTAATTAACCCTGTCACTCATGGGGGTCAATATAGACCCCCATAAGCCCTTAATTAACTCCGTCACTCGTGGCAGTCAATACAGACCCCCATAAGCCCTTCATTAACCCTGTCACTCATGGGGGTCAATACAGACCCCCATAAGCACTTAATTAACCGCCTAACTCATGGGGCTCAATACAGACCCCCATAAACCCATAATTAACCCTGTCACTCATGGGGGTCAGTACAGACCCCCAAAAAAACAATAATTAACCCTGTCACTCATGGAGGTCAATAAAGATCCCCATAAGCCCATAAATAACTCCGTCACTCATGAGGGTCATTACAGCCCACCATAAGCACTTCATTATTCCTGTCACTCATGGGGGTCAATACAGACTCCCATAAGCACTTCATTAACCCCCTCACAATGGGGGTCAATACAGACCCCCCATAAACTCCTAATTAACCCTGTCACTCATGGGGGTCAATACAGACCCCCATAATACATATCATTACCCCTGTCACTCATGGGGATCAATACAGACCCCCATAAGCACTTCATTAACCCCCTCACCAATGGGGGTCAATACAGACCCCCACAAACCCCTAATTAACCCTGTCACTCATGGGGGTCAATACAGACCCCAATAATACATATTATTAACCCTGTCAATCATGGGGGTCAATACAGACCCCCATAAGCACTTAATTACCCCCTCACTCATGGGGGTCAATACAGGCCCCCCTTACCCTTTAATTAACCCTGTCACTCATGGGGGCAATACAGACCCCCTTAATACATATCATTAACCCTGTCACTCATAGGGGTCAATACAGATCGACCTAAAACCAAACATAAACCCTGAAACTCTTAGGGGTCAATAGAGACCCTCATAAGCCTCTATTTAACCCCATCAGTCCCATAAGGGTATATTATGACCATTATGGGCCTGTTACAACCAAACATTAACCACATAAGTACCATGACGGTCCTCAAGGACCATCATGACACCAAGTATAAACCCTACACTGCACTATACCTTCCCAATAAAATATTAAATATCAACTAAACACCCTCTACACTAACCGATTAACACCTACACTACCTACCTACCTACACTACCTACCTACCCCCTATTACCCCCCTAATTACAGAAAACAAAAAAAACTAAAGTCACCAAAAATCTACATTACAGAAAATAAAAAAACCTAATTCACAAAAATAAAAAAGGAACATTACAGAAAATAAAAAAATACATTACAACCCACCCCCCACTACAGAAAAAAAAAAAATAATTACACACCTGAAAATGAAATGCATATAATACATACAATACATACAATACAAATAAAATGAAATACAGTACAATACACCACTATCTAATATACAATACATCCTATCTATCTAATATACATCACCCAATCTATCTAATATACAATAAATACTATATATCTAAAATACATCCTATCTAGCTAATATATTAGATTGTGGGATGTATATTACATAGATAGGATGTACTGTATATTAGATAGATTGGGGGATGTATATTAGATAGGTAGGATGTATTGTATATTAAATTGTGGGATGTAAATTACATAGATAGTATTTATTGTAAATAAGATAGATTGGGGGATGTATTTTACATACATAGGGCCTCATTCTATTATCGGCCGTAAAATGGCCGTATATCTTGCAACCGGCCGTAAGCTCAGAAAACTTTAAACGCAAAAATAAATTCAAGACGAAATTCAAGACGGCACTGTAAAGCTCTGTAAATGCTAGGGATCATATTGGGGGACATGAGGATTAATATCAACCCCCTCTCAAGCTTGCACATCAGCCCACATCCGAGTTTACATTAACTGTTTGTTTTCCGGCCGCAGCGTGGGCGGGTCTGAGGTGCTCCAAGCACTCTGGACTTTTTACATGGATATGTGACATAAATAAAAAAATATTTTTTTTACGGATTTGAGTGTAGGGGAATGTTATGCTATTTTTGCTAACACCTAAAATCACTTTATAGTCTCCTCAGAGTGCAGGATAGCTTTATTTAGGCTTTATAATGTGCTTAATTGGTGCTAGCGGGACCTTTTTGCTGCAAGTAAGCTGCGGCTCGGTTTTAGCCTTGCAGAGAGGTTTCTCAGAGCAATTGAATAGCAAACAGGATTTTCTTGCGGCCGAAACTCTTGCGGACGTTTTAGATCAAAGGCTTTCCTCCGTTGCGAGCGGCCGCAAGGGATAACAAGGCGCCGGCCACAAGCCTGCCGGAATCCCCGGCCGGAGGGGAATAGAATAGCCGAATAGCTTGCGGCCGGTCCTTGCGGCCCCGCATCTCCTACGGCCGATAATAGAATGAGGCCCATAGGTTGTATTGTATATTAGATAGATTGGGTGATGTATATTAGATAGGATGTATTGTATATTAGATATATATGCTATCTATATAAAAAAACATACCCCTAGCTAACATACAATAAATGCTATCTATATATAAAATAATCTAATTCTAAGCTAAAATAAAATAATTAAGACCACTTACCTTTGGAGATGTCCCTTCAGATCAGCAACCTAGGGAAAAAAAATTCCCCTTTTCTTCTTCTCCGGTGCGGCCCCTGTTACAAAAAAACATAACATTAGTACACATACATAAACATAAAACAAAATAAAATAAACATAATCTACATTGTACTTACCTCCCCGTGATGTCACCGGCCTCCTCCTCTTCTGCACCGCACTGGAACCACACTCTAAAATTACGGAGATCCGCACTTGCGGACCTCCCTGACACTAATGAGCCTCTCTAAACCTTTTCCGGAAGAAAATAGCCAATGGCGCCTTCTGATTGGTTGAAAACGCTGTCTCTCAAATTCAGCCATTCAGAAGGCGCCAATGTGTGAGCCAATCTGAAAGGCATACATCCCAAAATACCACTCTGATTGGATAATGCACCTGTCAATCTTTATTTAAACCAATCACAAGGCGCAGATGCCTTCAGCCAATCACAATGGAATACACCCCACAGGGTGATTGGCTGGAGGCTTCTGTGCATTCTGATTGGTTGCACTGACAATAGCCAATCACAATGGGATACACGTACTGATTGGCCAAAAGCATTTGCACCTTCTCACTGGCTTTTGTCAATGTCAATCAGTATTGCAGCCAATGAGAAGGTGCAGATTTCTTCAGCCAATCACCCTGTGGGGGTGTATCCCATTATGATTGGCTGATGGCAATAAAGCCTTCTGATTGGTTTAAATAAAGATTGATAGGTGCATTATCCAATCAGAGTGGGATTTGGGGGTGTATCCCTTTCTCATTGGCTCACAATTGGTGTTTTCTGATTGGCTGAATTTGATAGACAGCGTTTTCAGCCAATCAGAAGCCTCCATTGCCAATTTTATTCTGGAACACTCCGTAGGAGGCTCATTAGCGTCGGGGGGGTTTGCAAGTGCAGACCTCCGTTAGTTTTTCACAATTTTTTTTTTAGAGCTCGGATTGTTCCAGGGCAGAAGAGGAGGAGCCCGGAGACATCGCAGGGAGGTAAGTACAATGTATATTATTTTTATTTTACTTTGTTTTTATGTTTATGTCTGTTGTATTAATGTAATGCTTATTTTCAACAGGGGCCCCGCCGGAGAAGAAGAAAAGAAGGACGGGTACATGCTGGAAAGGTGAGTAGAATATTTAGAATGTTTATTTACTTACTGTAAATGTTGTACTAATTTTTTTTTTTCCCAAGGTGGCTGATCTGAAGGGACATCTACAAAGGTAAGTGGTCTAAATGATTTTATTTTAGCTTAGAATCAGTTTTTTTTAAAAGATTGCATTTATTGTATGTTACATAGGGGGATGTATTTTAGATAGGATGTATTGTATATTAGATAGATTTTGGGATGTATTTCAGATAGATAGTATTGATTGTATATTAGATAGATTGGGTGATGTCTTTTAGACAGATACAGTATTGATTGTATATTACATAGATTGGGTGATGTATTTTAGAGAGATGGTATTGATTGTATATTAGATAGATTGGGTGATGTATTGTATTTGATTTTATTTGTATTGTATGTATTCTAGATGTATTTCCTTTTCAGGTTTGTAATTTTTTTTCCTGTACTGGGGGGGGGGGGGTAATGTATTTTGTTATTTTCAGTAATAATGTTTCCCTTTTTTATTTCTTGTGACTTAGGTTTTTTTTATTTTCTGTAATGTACATTTTTTTTTTGTGAGTTTTTTTTTTATTTTATGTAATGTGGATTTTTTTTGGTGACTTTAGTTTTTTTTTTTTTTTCTGTAATTAGATTGGTGGGGGGTTATTAGGAGGTAGGTAGTGTAGATGTTAATAGGTTCGTGTAGAGGGGGGTTAGTTTAGATTTAATGGTTTATTGGGGGGGTACAGTGCAGTGTAGTGTTTATACTTACTCTCATGAGGGTACTGGAGAACCCTCATAGCACTCCTTATGGGACTAATGGAGTTAAATAGAGGCTTATGAGGGTCTGTATAGACCCCCATAAGAGACCGGGTTAAAATGGTGTAGTGCTTACAATTTGGGTCATGAGGGTCCTGGATGACCCTCATGGCACTTATAGTGTCATTAGTGTGTTATAGGGGTCTCACATTGTGTGACAAACAGCATTTTAACACCTTTTTTTTATTGCAAATCGCTAGTTTTGATATATTTTCGACAATAAATACAATTGTTATAGTTAAAAAATATTTCACTACAAAAGGAATAATACCATTCATATAATATTCACAAATCTCCCTTTTATAAATCGTTGTTGGATCATTCTGTGACTTTTTTATATCTGGATGTAATATTTAGTTGTAATTCTACCCAATTTATATAGCATTGTTGCGACCATAAAACAGTCACTTTATCTGCCCTTTAACTACAATTTTATCCTTACCCATAACTGCTTGTTGTTCCCATTTTGTCAAATCCTTCCTTTGACTCATCAACGTAATGCTTTATATTTGTTTCTACATCTTTTAATACTATAGTTTTATAGGTTTCCGATAAATTGTTAACTATTATTTAAGTAAATTTACTCTTTTTCTTTCTGTGTCTTTCTGACCCTTAAAATTAAACTATCCAGTTTTTTTATTTTTTTTTTTATTTTGACTCACCAAAAAACATTTAAAATTTTAGAGTCTTTACTTTTAGTAGGTACAAAGGCAACATCTTTATCAGATATATTTACTGGGTCATTGGTGGATCCTAGTTTATATATTTCCTTCTGATCCTCCTATTTTTGTGCTTCCTTTTACTGTTACTGTGATCACTGGTGTCTCCAGTGTTTCTTGAAAAGCCTGCTTAGTCCATCAGTAGACAAACTTGGCATGGTGTGCAGCTCTTCCTCTGACTCTACCTTTGCTGATTATTCTCATGAAGGTTCAGACGCTTCCATCCACTGGTTTCTGTATCTATGGTGTCTTCCCTCATTCAGCCAGGTATAGACAACATCCTTTTTGTGGTGTTTGGTATTCTTTGTAGAATTATTTAATCTTTCTAGGTGTGCTTTAAAGATGGACAAATTTATTTCAAAATCATCTGGGGTAACATTTGCTTTATATTCTTCCTGTATTGTGTATATCTCGTGCTGAGTTTAATACTCTGCTACAGGAACTGGATTGTAAGCTCCATCAGGTCAGTGAAAATTATTCAAAATAACAAATCATTTCTCATGCAACTCTTTGTTACCTTTACAAAGTGTGTGTTTAATTAGGATTCGTGGTGTTCTTGGAATTCTTTTAGATTTCACATATTTATTTGTGAATTCATATTCCATCTTTATGCTGATAACATAAAACTCTACTTTACCGCTGACCTTACAACTGCTGTTCCAGAGATGGTGGCAGAATTTCCAAATGCATTTGAAACCTGGATGATCCCATTATCTTAAACTTAAAATGACAAAAGCAGCACTTAATAGTTTATCCCAAACCTGGCCCTATAATCCTCTTCCCCATTCAGTATATAAAGCTGCTGCTTAGGGGTCATACTGGTTTTGTCCCTAACATTCTCGTCTCACATGCAATAATTTGCAAAAATATGTAGTTTATTTCCTTAGAAATATAGCAAATATATTGCCCTTTTCATAGTTCCTCCACTGGTAGGAAAGTGCAGGACTGCTTCACATCTAGTAGGACAGCTTCAAATCTCTTACTGTACTTCTAAGGTCAAAAGAAGAAAAGGTGAGCTTCCAGAAAATGAGAATCTGTTACTAAAGCTTATTAAAGATTCCCATTTGCACTGTGATTTGTCTTGAAGAAGAGAAGGCTGAATGATATAAGCCTTCAAATATATTAGAATAATTAAAAATAGTGAATAGGGAAATATATTTCCAAAAAGAAATACAACAACAATGTGTCAAGATCTGAAGTAACAGTATAACTTATTGCACAAATACTACTTTACAGAAAAGGTGATGGAAACTGCAGTCTTCAAGCAGAAGGGGTTGGGACATGTCCATTAATGTAATGCATAAACCAAATATATTAATTGTATGGTCAGACCGTTAATTTTAACTGCTGTCAAAGGACTCGGGTTTAAAATCACAATGACTCCTGAGGAATAGTTACATTTATTTTTCACCACATTGTAGATGATTGTCATTTCAATTTCACTGAAAGCAAAACAACGGGTAGCCATGTTATTTGTAATGCAGGTGTACAAGAAATATTGTAACTGCCTTAAAAGGATTAGTGACCCAATACTGTCATTATTTCTATCTATGCAGTTACAATATGAAGGTGAAGTACATCTTATAATAAACTCTGCTGTGAAGAAAGCATATGGTTCCATCCTCTGTGTGAAGTATGTAAGGAATTGTGTTGTGTAGCCATGAAACTACAATCACAAACATGCATTAACCTGATATAAATACAAGCCTTGGAAGATCGGCATTTTAGGAAAACAAACTAAATAATGTGCTTGTGTATTTCAAAATAAAGCTTTATACTTTCCAAAAGGTCAAGAAATATTTGAATGTGAAGCTATTGTTTTTCCTTGGTCTCATCTAGCATGGCTTGCCAATTCCTTTCTATCTCTTCTCTGCACTTAAAAAAGGCATCCTCTAGTTTCTTCATTGATTCAGCTAGGTCCGGATTTGTACGTATTACTACCATGTCGTAAGCCATCCATGTTGCTTGAACTAATGGAAATATACAAAAAATATATAATGCACACAATTTATATAGGAAAGTGCAACATTAACTACAATTTATTCTCTATTATAGTGGATCACAAATTCATTGAATGCTTTTTACTTTACTCAAGGTAATGAATGAAAAAATAACAGACATAACTCAACATGTTCTCTCCATTACAGCAAAATGGACCCCCCAAAGCCCAAAATAGCTTCCCTGTACTTCAGGACACCAAAGCACCCCCAACTCCACTATTTAATCTCACTCAGAGAAAAATGTTTTTGGGTGCTCCCTATGACTCAAAATACCTATGGTCCCAAGGAGCATCATTCAGGAACTAATGCTTTAACTATGTAGAATTTTAGATATTTTTCATATTTAAACACATGTATGTCATTACAAACAAGCGACTATATCATGCATAAATATTCACCCATTCAGGTTTTTCACATTTTGTAGTAGTACAAACGCCAATTAAAATGTATTTAAATAGCATTTGTATCAGTTGATTTATACAATATACTTTAATCTTTGGAGTTACAAAATACGATTCATTATTGAAAAAAATAAGATATTTGTTGCCTGAATAAGTATTCAAGTGTTTCTGCATTTACAGCTACAACTTTTTTGGTGTTAGTGTCTACCACCTTTCTAGATCCTACATTTTTTATCCATAATTATTACTTAAGAGACGTTTTTCCACATTTGCTGTACCTCCTATATGTCTTCTGCCAAATTTTAAACAGGGTTTGTTTTTTTCAGCAATTAATTTATTCTTTCCAGCTTTGAAAGGTGTCTGGGTATCCTAAGTAGTTTCTTCAATCCCAAATGTGGATCTCTCAAACTTATCACTGGCCTCTTGATTGCTCCTCTAACACCCTTCTTAAAAGGTACATGAATTTTGGTGGATTGCCTGCTCTAGACGCAGTCACAGTTGTGTCATATTCTCTATATCTTTGACTTCAAGAGATAGATTTTTTTTTTTTATAATTTAACTCTAATTGAAACTTTTCCAGAACTTTATCCCAGCCATGTTTTGTAGCTTACCTCTATGATTCCCGTAACAGATGGAGTTATTCCAAGATCACATGATTATAAGTGCATACAATAGTCTTCATTCAACTAATTATGTGATTTATGAAAGGAACTTTTGCACCAGAGCTTATTAAAGAGTTCCTTATACAATCAAGGATTTTTTGTTTTTATTTGTGAATACTTTTGAAAAATATGAAGATTATTTATTTTAAAAAAAACTTACATTATGGACCACATGTGTAAAAAAAATCCCAATTTAATTAATTTAATTCAATTTCGAAAATTAAAATAATGTGTACAAATTAAATGGGATGAATCCATACAATATATGAGGCACTGTAACATGTCATAGGTCTGTGTAACACGTGAGTGATACAGTGTTTGTGTACAAACAGGAGGCTTCAATATTTACAGCCTTATTAAATTGCAATTCGGCAAATTGAAAAAGGCACTATTTAAGCACAGAGCATATTTTTTTTACAGAAGTTTTTAGTTAGTGAAGACCTTGCTTTTGGATAGAAGTTCACTAACTAAAAACTGTAAAAAAATATATACTGTGTGCTTATGTAGAGCCCTTTAGAATTGGCAGAATCGCAATTTATAAGGCTGTTTATGTCTAACTGTTTCTTCGTTTAGACAAATATATCTGTACAAAAAGGTATGAAGTATAGACACTGAAGTTACCATATAGACTCTACACCAAATTGACTTAGATATTGCTATTTCTTATCTGTACAGGTTCTACAAATGCCCTCCTTCAAGAAACTGCATAGATAATAAGGTTCAGGCTGTAACGGTCACACAGATTCTATTTCATTATTATCGTATCTATAGATTTCTGCAACTCAATGTTTATCATCCTGCAGAAATGTGGTGTAGTGGGCAAAAGCTTTTGTATTTTGAATATAAATAATTATTAAAAAATCATTACATCTCTCCAACTTACCACATATATGTTTTTTTATTTTAATTTATAAAAAATAATTACTATTTACATAAAAAGTCAGATCTGTAACCATATATGTGCTCGTGCATTGGGCTCAATATTGAGTTTCTCTATAATCAGCATGTCCATTCAAGCAACTATCAAACAGAAATTAATTCTTAAAATATGTACTTTGTACCACTTAAAATTGTTCAAAAGTAACTGAAAAATGTAGTCTAAAAAAAATAGTTCACAGACAAAACAATTGTGAACTTTGTGACTTATGGTATAATTTAAAAGCAAATGAAAACGACCATTTATCACAAAAAAGGAATTGACAATAAGAGGAATAAAATCCAGATTTGCACATTAATAGCTACTTGCATTTACCACTAAACTGCACATTCAGATGCATTCTAGCAGGTGAAAAGGAACAATATATAATACATGCACACTTTATTCTAATTAGCCACTGGTTGGTGCAGCTCAATGTGAAGGTCAGAAGCAGCATAAAATCACTAGCTTTATATTTGTTGTTAATGTAGCAGTTATTTTAAAAGAGAAAGCAGTTTTTTCACATGCTTGTTCATCCCTGATGGTGCAGAGCATGTATAATTTCAATTACTTCAATGTCATTTTACAATTTCAAAGATATAGCTGTAAAAAGATGAGGTACCAGATATTTTTTCCATTTCCTGCAGCATTCTCTCCAAGTCTTTGTTTAGATCCATTAACATTTTGGACACATTGTCATAGTTATGAACACTGGGCTCTTCCTCTGACATCTATTTAAAGAAAACACATAATTAAGAACATGCTAAGTGAAGGGCAACACACTTCAGTAAAGCACTGTGTGACTAAAAAGCAAGAAAACAGAGCTGATCACATTTTATTTTGACGCTCTGATATGGAAAATGTTCCATGTGGCTGGGGATAAGGCAATGGGGGGTACAGTATTGTCCTGGGAATATTCCCTTCCTTACTGACTGTACAGAACTCCAAAAACTACTCAACACCATTTGGTTTCTCAGCAAAGTGGTTATTTTCGGCAGGGACATTTGTCCAGGATTTACTGTTATTAAAAGTTCTCTATTTCTTGCTGTCTAGACAACATGGATATGAGAAATAGAACAAACATTAATTGATATACATAGGGGACTACAGATATCTGCATCCACAACCCTATACACAAAAGCTGTGCCCTCCACCGCAAAAATAAATCAAAATATGTTTAACAAATTTTTTAAAATGTAATAAGAATAAGGTTGAAGCACTGCATACTTGATCTGTCGATGTTTCAACCTATTCATTTTATTTAAATTTCTTGTGACTGCATGAAATGAGCAGTAAGATGATTGCTAAAATAATGATCTGCTTGATCCAGCACACTACAGTTGTCTTGATAGTTTTATAACTCTCTTGGGTCCTTAAATTCAGATCCAGTATGTGAGCACGCAACTTTTGACACCTAAACAGTGAAAATTATTTTCATATATGGTCCTTTGTAGGCAGAATATTTTTTGAGACTGCACAAATATAAAGATACTTATCAAATAAATTCTTGTTGCAAACAAGCACCAACCTGTCATCATGAATGAGGCAAAAGGCTCTATATATTTTAAAATCTGAAGCCCCAGTATTCATCTGGTTAATGTTTCTGCTACAAGGAAGACTTCATAGTTAAAAAGTTTTAGATCACAACACATAGAGCCTCATTTAATTCGAAGGCCACATCTCGCAGGATATAGGCCGTATGTCTGCGGGCCTGCTGCGGGCTCGCGGTCTGCTAAAAATCCGGTGCTATTCAATGGAACAATGGCGCAAGTTATTGGTCGAGGCCTAAAGACCATAAACCCTGGTTTCACAGTATCCGATCCGATGAAGCGCGCCAAAATCAAGCAAGCCTGTAATTTGCGATCACATCAAAGGTCAATTAACCAATAGGAACCAGAGAAATCCAATTAACGCTGCAGAAACGGGTTTAAAAGGCTGCAAAAAAACATAACTCCCTGACTGTGCTGTAACTGAGAAAGTCAACTCACAGGTCTAGGCGTTGATGGGTTTTTGAGAGAGATATAGATAGATAGAGACAGATAGACTGAGAGAGAGATAGAGACTGAGAGAGATAGTGCTAGAGAGAGAGAAATAGAGAGTGTTAGAGAGAGTGAGTGCTAGAGAGAGAGATAGAGAGAGAAACACTGGATGAGAGTGCGTAGACTGAGGGGAAGGATGTGAGGCCTGGCAATAAGAAATGTGCCTGCAGTGCGGTTGCTGCAGCTGTTGCGTCATTAGGCGTTGCAAACAGGAATGTGGAGACTGTCAAACACCAATATGATGACCACCGGATGAAGATGAAGAGGGTCATGACAGCGGAGGCCAGAGCAGCCTGTGCAACCGGTGGTGGACCACAAGTTAACATCACATACTGTGGATGGGAGCAGACTATGAAGGAGTGGATGGAGCCAGTGGCAGAAGTGGGCCTTCCAGGACAGCTGGACTATGGCTTTCAGGAAAGGTGAGTATGTGAGTATCCTATACAACATCACACCCTCATATGCACACACACATAGATAACTGACATACAATAGCACTGTAAGATCTCTGGTTATGACTACAGATATATGGGGCAGCAATAACCTGTACATCCAGGAAGCAATCATATTATTATCATAATTGTTATCAATGAAATGTCTGTCTAATACCTGCAGTTAAAACAGATTCTGAATAGCAGTTGCCAATTCAGTTTGTGTTAGTGTTGTTTGTTTAAATTTCATATAAAATAAAAAAAAAATACATTTCAATAGCAATTGTGTATGTTTTTCATGAGTTCCCCTATCCCTGTCTTCGCCATGTTAAACTGCACTGTTTGGAGCTGTTTCGCTTAACACTCCTACTGCTTGGAACCTATCCACAGCATTAAACAAAGTTGTAGCTGTAGATCAAGATTAATTTTACCATCTAGATTTGATCTCCAAAGAAATAACGTTTTTCTTCAAGACTAACTCCTCCCCAGAAACAGGAATTGGCTGGTTATGGGTCACACATAAGGCCTATATGAGGGGTACATGTATTAAATTAGTTGCCACCCATAAAAAAACTCTTTCAGGACAATCCACAAACAAATTGATAAAGGTAGGACATGCCTCGACAATATTCTTTCATATCACACTGAAAATGCACTAAGAAAGACTAAACACCTCTTTTACTGGAAATATACTCAACCTAGAGTAAACCAGATTAGAACCTCTAGCGGCCTGACTACTTAAAAACCCAAAATCATTTAAAACAACTTTCCAGGATTTTTACCAACAAATTTATTCCTCGCAACCTCGATGCACTGAATCAGACCTTCAATCTTTTTTAGATATGTATGACCTCCCCACTGTGACGAAGCAGCAATTGTCTGATCTGAATTCCGATATATCAAGAGGAAGTTAAAGCCACTATTAAAAGCCTTAAAACAGGGAAGTCACCGTGGCCGGATGGTTATACAAATCTATATTACAAAACATTTGAAGCTCTCCTAAGTCTGCATCTCACCTCCTTATTTAATGCAATCCTAAAGGGGAAAAGTATGCCTCCAAAACTGAACCACGCTGAAACAGTAGTTATTCCCAAAGATAACAGAGATCCTCTCGAAGTTAAGAACTATAGGCCGATTTTGTTGATGAATCGAGACATAAAGATTTTAGCTAAGATCATGGCACACAGGATCTCAAAGTTTTTGCCTGACCTTATATATAAAGATCAATCTGGGTTTATGCCATTTAGACAGACAGGGTATAATATTAGGAACACTTTAAATATTCTGCACAAAAGTCCTCTACTCCAATGAGCCTTTTTAGCTCTTGATATTGAGAAAGCCTTTGACACGGAGGAGTGGTTCTATCTATACAAGACATTGCAAAAGTTTGGCTTCAAAGGACGCTTTATTGACCTTCTTAAATTCTACTATGAAGCTCCGACTGCCAATGTCAAACTGTCTGGAGAGCGTAGGGCCTCGATCTCCATCAAGAGAGGTACTAGACAGGGCTGCCCACTATCGCCCCGTCTATTTGCACTTGCAATAGAACCATTGGCACAGGCTATTAGGTCGAACCCAGAAATTCAGGGCCTCAGTGTAGGTTTGCAACAATTCAAATGCTCACCCTTTGCTGACAACCTACTATGTACTCTAACTGAACCCCTGCACGCATGACCGCAATTGATCACTTTAGTAAAATCTCTGTACTTAGGCTAAATTAAGAAAAAAATTAAGTTCTAGGAGTAGGTATTAGAAGATTTATAATCCTCTTATAAATGTATTTGGTCCAATCAACACATCAAATATTTAGAAGTCAGTATCACCTAAAAATATAAGGCTTGTATAAAGCTAACTACCCCCCCACACCCCATTTATAAAACACTAGCAGCTGATATGCAGAAATGTGATAGATATATTTCATGGACAGGTCGTATAATGGCTGTCAAAATGAACTTATTGCCATAGTTAATGTATTTATTCAGATCCTTGTCTATACCAATTAACTTAAAAGAACTAGATAGCTTTCAAAATAGCATCTCCAGATTTATATGGAATAACAAACGCCCCTGTATAGCTAAAAGAATAATGTATAGGCACAAAGATGTAGGAGGACTTTCTAGCCCAAACTTGCGACTCTACTTTAAAGCGGCCCAAGTGGCAGTATTACCAATAGTCCATTCCCCCAAACATCAGCCAGCATTGGTCTCATTAGAGGACCAACAATTGAAGCCATACTCTTGGGATAAACTTCCTTGGATACCTAAAGGGTTAATATTCACTTCAACTCACTCTAACACAATGATACAGATAACGATAACCTCCTGGAATTGGGCCAAATCCAGATGTCAACTTGCCCCACGATTAACTCCTCTATTATCGGTATTAACTTTTCCACACATACTAGGAGACTCAAACGTAGTCTCAAGACAATGGTTGATCTCTAGGAACCTAGATAGAATTGGATCTTGGTATCTCAATGGAACCCTTTTGACATATGACCAATTCACACTATACACAATATTCCAAGATCAGAATTGTATAACGATCAAAAAATCAGGGACTGGGTCACTAAAGTGTCTAAACATATGGGAGCCCCAAAGACATCCTGGTTCTCCCTCATATGTCAAAAGACTCCACTAACAAAAGAGATCATAGGAACACTCTACGACACTTTAAATAGGTCTAAAATGATTGAAAAATCCAAATTCATGATACAATGGGAGGAAGATCTGTCATGGGAAATAACTAAATGAACAGAGGCCTGCTCAAACTAACATAGGGGATCATTAAATTATAGCATGTTCTAAGATCAAAGTCTTTCATAGAATCTACTGCACGCCAGATAAACTACATAGATGAATCGCCTAGAGAGTAACCAATGCTTTAGAGTCTGCAAAAGTATAGGAGACCATATACAGTGGATATAAAAAGTCTACACACCCCTGTTAAAATGTCAGGTTTCTGTGCTGTAAAAAAATGAGACAAGGATAAATCATTTCAGAACTTTTTCCACCTTTAATGTGACCTATAAACTGTACAACTCAATTGAAAAACAAACTGAAATCTTTTAGGTAGAGGGAAGAAAAAATATAAAAATAAAATAATATGGTTGCATAAATATGCACACCCTTAAACTAATACTTTGTTGAAGCACCTTTTGATTTCATTAGTTTTTTTGGGTCTATCAGCATGGCACATTTTGACTTGGCAAGATTTGCCCACTCTTCTCTGCAAAAACACTCAAAATCTGACAGATTGCAAGGGCATCTCCTGTGCACAGCCCTCTTCAGATCACCCCACAGATTTTCAATCGGATTCAGGTCTGGGCTCTGGCTGGGCCATTCCAAAACTTTAATCTTCTTCTGGTGAAGCCATTCCTTTGTTGATTTGGATGTATGCTTTGGGGTGTTGTCATGCTGAAAGATGAAGTTCCTCTTCATGTTCAGCTTTCTAGCAGAAGCCTGAAGGTTTTGTGCCAATATTGACTGGTATTTGGAACTGTTCATAATTCCCTCTATCTTAACTAAGGCCCCAGTTCCAGCTGAAGAAAAACAGCCCCAAAGCATGATGCTGCCACCACCATACTTCACTGTGGGTATGGTGTTCTTTTGGTGATGTGCAGTGTTGTTTTTGAGCCAAACACATCTTTTGGAATTATAGTTAAAAAGTTCAACCTTGGTTTCCTCAGACCATAACACCTTTTCCCACATGCTTTTGGGAGACTTCAGAAGTGTTTTTACAAAATGTAGCCTGGCTTGGATGTTTTTCTTCATAAGCAAAGGCTTTCGTCTTGCCACTCTACCCCATAGCCCAGACATGTGAAGAATACAGTAGATTGTTGTCACATGTACCACACAGCCAGTACTTGCCAGATATTCCTGCAGCTCATTTCAGGAAAGACCAACTAAAGCAGCTGAACTTTATTTGGAGTTAATCAGAGGCACTTTAAATGATGGCAGGTGTATGCTGACTCCTATTTAAAACGATTTGGAATGTGATTGCTTAATTCTGAACACAGCTACATCCCCAGTTATAAGAGGGTGTGCAGACTTATGCAACCACATTATTTTTCTTTTTTTTTTTCTTCCCTCCACCTAAAAGATTTCAGTTTGTTTTTCAATTGAGTTGTACAGTTTATAGGTCACATTAAAGGTGGAAAAAGTTCTGAAATGATTTATCTTTGTCTCATTTTTTTACAGCACAGAAACCTGGCAGTTTAACAGGGGTGTGTAGACTTTTTATATCCACTGTACATACATGATGACTTTGCCCAATAGCTCAAAATATTTGGAGACAGCTAATTAAACTCGCTTCTGTACTTTTTTAACACCCCAACTCCTTTGGAAATGGAATCATGCTTGTTGGGGATACACGTTAATAGCTTAACCTCTTCCCAAAATAAATTACTACAACCTATGGCATTGGTGACCAAAACTCATATAGCCAGTAACTGGAAGTTACTGACCTTAAAACTTTCAGAAGTTGTACAAAAAATGTACTATATACTAATAAATGAGCGCTTAACCCATAGTATATCGGGTACTCTCCCCAAGTTTTTAAAAACATGGGAACCCTGGATAATGATCCAATTAGTATATCCCTCATATAACTTTTATTTGCTAATACACATATTCATAATCTGGCATGTGAGAAGGAGGGAATCCAAGTCGGGACATCTCACGGAGGCACCAAAAGAGAATAGACCAGGTAAAGAGATAGCAGATATTTTTCTCCATTACCCTTCTTGTTAATTTTCCCTTATTGGGAGGAAGTATTTCACATATATATTACAATGAGTTACATACCTTGCACTCATAATTCTGTCAGCATCATATTCTGATTTACTGCTTTTGCTCTTATAGTTGCGTTTATTGTTATAATTAAAAAAGTGGGGGGAAAAAGGCAAGACGCAGAAAATATACATGTACAATACGACTTAGAATACCACTTACAGATACTTATGTAACTCAAGTATGTGAAATGTTACAATGTAATAACATATGCCTTTAATAAATATATATTTAAAAAAAAAAAAAGATTGATTCTACATCCAAAAGAGGGTACATGTATGGGTATGTACACTGCAGCATATGAAGATACAGACTCTGAAGGACTGCATGTGCGTGTCATGTACTAGCCTAACCTGAACCATGTCTCTTAAAGAATGTTAACACCCGTTGCTGAGAATTGGTCACAGATTGGTTAGTCTAACACACTGCACAGCAGATTCAGCTGAGAATGTGTCCTAATGAACTGCAGATGGCATACCGGACCAGCATTACATATATTGATATGAGCCATGACCCACAATGCTCATGATACAGCTCAATGTTATCTGCATAAAACTATCACCACAGCCAATTACAAAAGACTATGGTGTCAGGGATATGGAAACACACAGCAAAAAATTGTTTAGAAAATCAATAGTCAAATACTATTGTCCTCTCATTTCAGTACCCAGGAGGCGTACCCCATCTGCAGAGACCCAGGCGGTGGCTCCACAGGAGAAGGAACCACAATCACCAACTCAGGTGGTGGTGGAGGAAGCCGAGGGCTCGGGACCATCACAGGAAGCTGGCCCATCAGCAGCAAGACCATTGTGGGGAACACCGCCCGGGCCCTCACATGCATTATGGGCAAGTTCCAAGCCAAGTAAACCAATTGACATGTCATGGAGCCATCAACCACCAGAAGGGATGTCGAGGTCCTGGGGACCACTCTCAACAGGCCCACCACTGCCACCTGGTGAGATGCAATGGGTGCGGTAGCCGGACCCCAATGCTCTTCCACTCCTAACAGGGCCCCAACAGATGATGCCCCAACAGATGTTATCCCAACAGATGATGCCCCAACAGTTGTTGCCCCAACAGACTGGGTCAACACCATCACCATGGGCAACACCATCAACACTGGCAACCCCTCTGGCTCACGACAGCCCATCCCCTAGTGACAGACCACAAACTCCCTCAGAAGGCATCTGGAGAGTCTTCTTGCGGCACATCAGCATGGATGATGATTGGAATGACGGAGCAATGCAACAGCTTGAAAGGCAAAATGATATTGCTACCGATCAAGGCAACAGCATCATATCAATATATGGTAAGGAGGCATAATCAAAGGATGGAGAGGTCACAGAGAGACAGACGAGCCCAGACACATCTCATGGAGCGGCTAGTGCAGTTGGCAGGCCAGGTCAATACTCTTCAGCCTTCAGTCCCACAGGCTCCACCACTACCACAACCAGAGCCTGAGGCCTCCTCAACTTATCCCTTATCGCCAATGCCAGCTGCTACACAGCCACCCCAGTTGGACGCACTCCTCAAGCCACCACCACCTGTGAGGAAGCTTGCAGGCACAGAACGTTGGGGCCCAGTGCTCTAAAAGAGGAAGTAGGGGAGAACGTCCCCTATGTCAGTGGTTGTCAAACCTCTCCCCAGGACCCACCAGACAGACCTTGATCTAGGTGAAAGACTGTGTGAATACACGTGAAGGAAATTGAGGCTCCACCACCTGTTGAATACTAGTTGCCTCAATTTTGGTTCCCGATTTTCACATAAATCATGGCCTGTCTGATGGCTCCTGAGAGGATTGAGAAGCACTGCCCGAAGTCCTCCTCATCCACACTCCTCAATGAATTTGTATTAAGGTTGACATACTATTGGCTGGCTACAGAGTGTGTACACGTATGGTTATGTAGAATATTTCTGCAATTGATGTTTGTCACGATTTGCTTCTTCAAGGCAAGACAAGACCACTCCCCAAGTCAGGATACAACACACAGAAATAATCTCACACCTTGTATATGTGAAAACTATTTCTCAACCTTTATTGTATGATCAAAACAACATATTTATACTCTCCATTACCACACCCTTGTGTACATTTGTGTATGTGTGATGTCAGCCCATCTGGCTTGGAACCTTGGGCTAGCAAAGCTCTTGAGATCAAATTCACCAGATATCTACAGCTGGCTAGTGAAAAAACCAAAGTGATTGCTTAGGACTACTTGAAATACATACATCTGTCTTGACCCAAGGTCTGTATGTGTGAGTGTGCAATGACCTGCAGCTAACTTCTATGCACAGCATTTTTACCAGATCCACATATGTTCTATATAACATTTTCCCCCTTTATAATATATAATAGCTAGTTTACATAATAACCATGTACAGGCAACATATAACCACACACAATAATACATAATCCCAATGCCACAATGTCATGCTCCCTTGGCCATATTCATAAATTACTGGCAATATGAGCCCTTAAACAATTAAATCATGACAATGTTCAATGTGGATTGCCATTGAGATGAGGTGTTGCAGTCAATCCAAATAGTGCTCTGATTGATATTTTGTTCTTGTCTCTGTAGGTATTAATAGCCCAATCTCATGACCATGAAGGCATGTTCCTCAACCTCTTCTTTCTGTGTCACAGATTCAGCTCATCAGTTTCTGATTATTTCTTAATATCTGAAAACACAGTGTGTAGAATAGATTTGTATGACATTATCCATGATTATTTTCATCTGTTTAATTGAGCAGATATAGACAAGTTGTAAGTGCTATGCACATGACTGCTTTCTTCAGTTAAATGGAGTGATTTCTGATGATCCTTTATTTCATCAGATTCTGGTAGCAGTGGTGTAGTGATCACGTGACCCTGGTAGGTGCTATGCATCATGCTTATTCTGGGCAATGACATTATTCCCTTTACATATCCCCTTTTTCACAAAAATAAGCCTCTTGCCCTCCCAGGATACGCCCAATACCACACCCATTATATTAATGCAGTCTTGTACATTACTGATTGTGCTCTGTGTATGAAATAAAGCTTTGTTATACCGTTATCACTGTGTCAGTGTGTTTTCAATGGTTGAGGTTTTGGGACATCCACCTACATCATATTTGTATCACATTCCTATATCTGTAAATTATTAAGCCCTAGTTACTATGCAATAGATTAATACATATAATAAAAATATCATAAGATATCATATATATATAATAACTAGCGACATGCCTGTCAAAAATGACGGGGCAATAAAATGTTAAGCCATGGCAATGCTGTTTGCCACAAAATGTAAAGCTTTTTCTACTCTGCGAGCCTTCGGCGCTCATTGCGAGTCTCTCATCTCGTGTATTTTTGCTTCTCTGAGCACCTTCGGCACTCATTGCGAGCCTCTCCCCTTGTGTCTTTTCAGTTTTGTGCTTTGCAACGCTCATGTTTGTCACTCATCACAAAGTCAGATATATATATATATTTTTATTTTTTTTAAATAATAGTTACTTAATAAATTAATATAATTTACCTATTTCTAACGAATGTATCCAGCAATCAATAGCCTGAAGAGCTAACAATCTCTTTTTATTTTTCTGCAGCATACAATGTACAGTTGGACTGTTGCTGCCCTGAGGAGAAAGTGTCATCACTGTGCTAATTGTGCAGTAGAAATATGCAGCGTGAGCAAGGGAAAACCGTTGGTTTAGTTGTGTAAAGCAGCATTTTAGATTTGTAATGTTATTAATTGCAAGTTAGTGTTGTTAAATGGCATGTATTGTCTAGGTGTTGCGTGGCTCGCGAGCATTTTCCGTCTTTTGTAATATTGTATTTTGTACCTCGTACATCCCTGGGTAAAAGTTGTATGTGGCTGGTGTTTTGCGCGCTTCTGGGTCGTGTAGCTTCGTTTTCATTTTTTTCTGCAGACATTTTTTTCTCGCTTAGCGCATTTTCAACTGCCGAAACTCGACAAATTCGTCTTAAATTTGTGTGAAACCTCACTCCCAGACGTCCTGGCTGTCCCCCCGTGCTGTGTGTATGTTTTTTTTTGTGTTTTTGTATTTGCGTGGTTTGGCCGTTAACTTTGTATTTTTCTGACCTTGTATTTTTTTTTTTCTAAGTCCCGGGTCTTGTAATTAACTTTCTCTAAGTCCCGCGTTTGTCAACTGCTTGCAGACTAAGGCAATTGCGAGTTTCCTAAGTTCTTGGAGGCCAAGTCCCGCGTTTTTCAATGCCTCAACGGCTCGCCAGGAGCGCCTTTGGCGCTCATTTCGTCTAAGTCCTGTGTCTTTCAATGCTTCGACTGCTCGCCTCACGTAGCGCCTTCGTACAACAGAGCAAAGCGTACGTCTCTCACTTTGAAAATTATAATATTTGATAAAGGGTTAATGCACATGACAGGTCCAATTTGTGATACTGTGGAGTATCAAGATTATTCTGAAGGCCTGATAAGAACATGGCAGGTGATAATGTAAATTGACTAATAGCAAAACACTTAATGGGAAGTCACCAAGTAATAATGGATATACATCTCGTCACATGGCCACCAGCAATGGCGTGGGACTTTCCAGGATGGGCATAGCGGAGATTATCCCTGATGGAGGTGAGTTGGCAGTTGCTCCACGTGCCTCTGCACAGCCTCCATGTGTTTTTGCGGCACTTCCCGATGGGTTGGAGTAGATTAGTGTGGTGTATGTTACCCTGGTCCCCTTCTGGATTGCTAAGTGGTGGTGGTAAAGGGGCTTGTTTACCTCAAAGAGGCTGTGAGCTATACCATGTAGGGCCACTGTAGGTGGGCAGGTCATAAAGAGGACAGACAAATCACAGTCCACTGGAGAAGGAACCGGCAACTCACCCCAGTATGTTTTCCATGAAAACCCTGTGGAAACACACAGAAACATAAATAAGTGTCCAGCAGTCCATAGGGTCACAGAGAATTGGACACAACTGAGGGACTGGACAACCAAATCTAAAATGTTCCCCTGGTACTTGATATATGTGATGTGGCGGTGAAATTTGGCCCCTATTTGTTTTTCCAATGTAGATGTGATGAGTGAGATGTATATCAGATAATCTTTGTATTTTTGGGGTCAACATTAAAGCCACTGTTAGTGAGAAGGGGTTAATATGGCAGCCATTTTCACGGATTTGTGTTGCAATTTAATCAGGTAGTGTGTCTTTATTAGCTTTCAGTATCTTGCAACAGTAAAAACGTTATTAGGTATTTATACCTCACAATGACAACTAAAAAATTAAAACCAAGGAAAAATGAAGAACATAAAATAAAGGCCTATATTGGTGAGCCAAGGAATCCTAATTTGACAGGTATAAATTATCTGTTCGGTAACTCCTTAAAAGGGGTGATTCAAAGGTTCTGAACCCTATTCAGCATCCACACAATACTCCTCAGTATGCTAATTGCATTAGTCCACAACTTATTAATAATCCCAAAACCATAACCCATTGGAAAATTCTTATAATGGAGGGATCTCAGTCAGTCACATCCACTATGTAGAAGCATACATGCAAAAAGGGGTTCCCTAATAGGGTATGGAAAAAGACATCTATAAAGATAGATAGCAGAGAGTGAGTAGTATAATCCTGCTAAGGGGGCAACTGGCGTTTCACAAGTGCCACAGCACACTTGTGCTCCTAGTATAGGGTGCACGTCGTCGTGGGGGCACTGGAGTAGGTAGTACTTGGGGTTATAACAGGGATATTGGGAAGGTGGACGTATGGAGGGAGATGCTAGGGACCCTAAAGGACAGGGTACTCAGGAGTCTACATGCGTATCACGGTGAGACGTGTAGGCACAGCATCACGTGCATCTCACCGTGATACGCACGTAGACGCCTGAGTACCCTGTTGCATGTATGCTTCTACCTAGTGGATGTGCCTGATTAAGATCACTCCATTATAAGATTGTTCCAATGGGTTATGGTTTTGGGATTATTAACAAGTTGTGCACTAATGCAATTAGCATAATGAGGAGTATTTTATTGTGGACGTTGAATAGGGTTCAGAACCTTTGATTCCCTCTTATTTCGAAGTTACTGAACAGAGAACTTATACCTGCCAAATTGGGATTCCTTGGCTCACCAATATAGGCCTTTATTTTATGTTCCCCATTTTGACTTGGTTTGAATTTTTTAGTCGTCGTTGTGAGGTATAAATACATAATAAAGTTTTTACTGAATATATATACTTTTGCCCACATTTTGTTACGTGAAACTTTGAGATTTGGTATACTAATGCCAGGGTGGAAAACACTCATGGGATTCTGACAATTCGTATTAACCCTCTCTGACCATTACAACATATGATAAAAAAATGTTTTGAAGCTATTTGTTAATTGTGAATTGCTGTGCAAGTAATTATAATGCTTTCTATTGCTTTGGCCATATTTTAAAGTTTATTGATTGTGGTTTTCTTGTGTTATGCAGTGTTACAAACTAGTCTGTATACCCTTTGCGGGTCTTATTTGGAACCTATAAGATTTTGTCCGACATTTGCCGTTTGCAGGCTTGACTGAGGGTGTGATCTTGAGGTATTTTAGCAATTGAATAGCGATTTGCATTTTTAGAGATCAGAACTCTTGCAGATATGTTTGATTAAAGGCATCAATGGGCTGTAAGTTCCGGTTTTAACAACAAGATTTCAAGCCTGTAACAAGTAGGCCATTTGCGGCTTGAAAAAAAAACACACCAATTGAATAGCAAATTAGCTTATGGTCTCCCTTACGAGCTTCAGTAACTTACAATTGCTCAACTGAATGAGGCTCATAGGGCCCGATTCAATTGCCCAATTAGTTATTTATACACACTTAAAATCAGTCTTAATATTGCTACATATATTCAGCAAATATTACTTATTGGCACTCATGACATTAATAAAAAAAACACCCAAAGCCAAATTTAGGAGTTCAAGGCATTTGCAAGTAGCTGATATAATAAGGCTAATAGTAAGCAAAGGAAAGGACAATACCGTTGGCACCTGAGGTTTCTTTGTAGGAAAGGTTTCAGAACTCTTGGATGAGGACCGTTGGTTCCCTTAATACAACACTTTATGGAAAAGATTCTCTATCAATAAAATCTGCTGAAATGACAAAGAAGATTTACTTGAACTTTTAAAGTAAAGTTATCAGAGTGGGAACATTGTGTTTTATATCTGTGACATCAACACCTAAATATTTATACGTTTTCAAGTATATTCTTGAAGGTAAAACGTTATGGTTACTTAACGCTTTAATGCCATGTTCTGACAATTCCTTTATCCACATTAAATGCCTCTCAAATTCAGTGCAATCAAGGCAATGTCTTAAGGACATGGATGAAGCACCAGACTAAGAGTCAGCAGGTTTGCCTAGTCGATAGCTAAATCAACATGCTAATATTCTCATTATGCTCTGAGACTATGCTGGAGCACTCAAGATTCCTCTTGCTTTTTCCCATGGGTATCCTCTGAAGCGTTCATAGGGTTAATGAGGAGGGAGAGGGTATAAGCTTTGGGTCACAGCATCCTGTGCCAACTGTTTCCCAAAAACATTAGGTATGCAATGCCATCAGGTTTATGTATGGACAGTCTTATCCATGAATCAGTGGGGTATGCTTCTCAAAACAGGGTAAAAATTGTGTTAAAAAGGGGATATGCAGGGTTCAGGTGGCACACGTTAAAATATTAAATATCCACCCTACCTATGTTTTCTCGATAGACAACATATCAAGTTTTTAGCCTATTTTTTGAATAGGCTAAAAAAAAACATTGGAGGTGGACACATTACTCCAGTTTTTTAACCTAATTTATGTCCCCATTTTGACAAATATATTTCAACTAGCGAATTGCCCATCAAAAAATGACGGGCATAAAATTGTAAGTCAGGCAATGCTGCTTGCCACACAATGTGAGGCTTTTGCTTCTCTGAACACCTTCGGCGTTCTTTGCGTGGCTTGCAATGAACGCCTAAGGCGCTCATTGCAAACCTTTCCTCCCGCCTACTGAACAGACCCCTCATTGCAGGATTCATTAAACTGCAAGTTTTGTGCTTGGGAATGCCATGTGTCTCTTTCCAGGACCTACCTCCTGGCTTTGCTCAGCCTCGTTTTCATCAAGTTTCAGAATTATTTTACTATTTTTGTCCGCCATTTTTTTTCTCGCTTAGCCGGATTTTTGAGTGACGAAACACGTCAAATAAGGCTTCCTTTCTCTCCCCCTGTGCTGTGTGTGAATGTGTTTTTATTTTATTTTTTATTATTTATTTTTTGTTTTTCATGTATTTCAATTTCTGCAGGTTGGCCATTTAATTCATATTTTTCTGAGGTCGTAATTTTTTCCCCGAGCTTGCATGTGTGACCGGGCCGCTGGCTGAAATGAGCGCCTCTGCTTAATTGCTCATTTCAGCCTAAGTCCCACGTGCTTCAATGCGCAACTGCTCGCCTCACTTCGTGAGGTGAGCAGGGCAATGAGAGCCGCCTAAGTCCTGCGAGCTCGGAAGACTTCAATGTTTCAACTGCTCACCTCGCAAGGCCCTCTAGGCTGCAAACGTCTCGCCTCACTTCGCAAGGCTCGCAAGCGTGACAACAAATCGCAGTTTGACAATTATAATATGAGTGATATATTCTTGGGTCACCTTTCATTTGCTAGAATCCTTACACAACTCAGGTATTCCAGTATAAGTTTGGTTTTGCATTTCATCATTAAAATCATCACATACATTAAATGGAAAGTAAAACAATATATAGATTGAAGAAATGAACACTAAAACAGACAGATAAAAAAACATGTTTGATCCACCTTTATCTTACCAGTGATATAAGAGGTACTGGAAACAAGGAATGATGGAGACCTTTTCAACTGTGTTTATTTTTTTACCTACATTAAGACCAGTATTCTGCAATTCAGACATCCATAAGTCACACTGTCCCTCTGTTACCTGTAGAATCAGGAAAAAGTAGGAGAAAACTATCCCCCCTGAATACATTTCATATTTTTTTCCACACTATAGACCAATTATTGCTGGTGCAAAAACATTTTTGTAATGTTTAAAATATATTTTAAGTACACGCTAGAATTTGTTTTGACACTACTTTGCCCTTTGAATATTTTAAAGCTGAACTTGTGAATTCCTCTTGGTTAATACATGCACCAAGTCCAGTATTGTCTCACTAAATATTGACATGTTATGTGATAATAAATCTAAATTATAACTTTAAACTTCCACACTGCCTTCAGCTCTGCAAGAATTAAAGACCGGCTTCTTTTGATCGGTGATCAAGTCTCATGACACATGGATTGTACTCTAATCAAAACTGTGCATAAGTCAGATTAGTTCAGTTTGCAGAAATGTAATGTTGTTCTAGTTACAGAACATCCTAACTCATCCACCATCAAAGGGAAAGGCAAGTCAGTGGGAAAACAGACATTCTTTAATCCAGAGAATGTCAATGGTTTAACATTTGCTTAGTATGCATAGGTTTTGTCCAAAGCTCTACACGAATAGTTAATATCATGAGGCCAACGTTACACACTGTGCAGTGTATAGATATACAGAAACTGCTTGTGACACTTCTAAAAAACAACACTACTTTTGTGTGCGTAAAAATGTATCCTCTTAACAACAGTCAAAATAGTGCTATGATTCAAATCATGACATGATGACAGATTCCTGTTGGTCAAACTGTGTGTTTTGTCTTCAAGGGCTACACAAGCAATAACTAGAAATGTATTATTATAATTATTTAGAAAAAAAGTCATTCATCTAATTGTGACAAAATAGGTCTGATGATTCAATATATTTAATAATATTAATATTCAACACATTCATTTTTGGATGATAGAAAAATTATGATTGCATATTTGAATACAGAGTAAAAAGTAATTATCGAAACCTTCATTTTTGTGTTCACAAGTGTAAGTGGCAATAGCTTTTAGAAAATAAAAACAAAAATACACTATTTTATTTATTAAGTATTATATCCAATTATGATGAAAAGGGAACCGCCATTTTAGTTTGTCCAGTGTGCGGAGGGGTTCTGGGTGCAGATAATTTTTTAGCAAGTACTACTGAGAGCAGTGACACCTAACAATATAAGCCACATACATCTTATCTGTATCCTCTGTCCTGACACAGATACAGGAGTCTGATTAATATCTGAACTGAATCAAGTTTCTTTTATCCCCATTCTTCATAATATAAAAATGGATCAGATAACACAGATATAAGGTATTCGCTGAGTTTCTATTTACACTTCCTCTTAAGTTTCTCCCAGTTCTTTTCTGAGATCAGGAAGATAAAAACAACAATTGTTTTCCCTTCACGCCATATCCAGATCTGCCTGAATCACTAAACAAAAGAGTGCTGTTTGAAATCCTGAAAGGGTGTGAATCATTGGAAGCCCATAAATCTGCACCTACACCCTCAGCCTCATTAAATGGCAGCCCCTTATCTTCAACGTGAGGCTCCCAGAGGCTGCAGGCTCGACATTTGGCCTACTTACTTTGCTATTAAATTAGAATCTGCTGCAAGCAACGGGACGGAGGGGCAAAATTGTAATCCATCTGTCGGACGTTGGATTTGAGGCCTTGCGGGCGATCAATTAGTGTATACCGTAGATACAGGTTCAGACGTAGCCGAAGGAAAAAGAGATTGTAAGCATTACGTCACTGAAAAAGGGGAGGGTAGATTTCAAAGTCCTACGTGCTTTAATTGCCGTTTGCGATCGGACCCACATTCCAGATATAGTGCAATATTAATAAGCTGAATTGAACAAGTAGCAGTTACGGGCATGCCAGATCAAAGGACTTACGTGCGCCAAGTTCAATGTTGCTCAACACGTAGCCTATTCTCGTCCATCCTGTGTGTTAACAGGCAAGTCCGATGCGAGCAACGTTACAGGACTAATTTAATAGCCGTAGCACATAAATTCTGAGTTACGGGCTACGTTTTAAAACATAGCCCCGATTTAATGAGGCTTCATGTACACAACATTAAGATTCTAAATTGGAAAGGAGGCCTCTAAATACTACTTAGCACAGTGTATACATGTAAAAAACTATAAAGAGGAAATTCATTGTGAATAGACAAAATAAAATAAAAATGTTGAAAGCTCTTGATTAAAAAAGGTTATGTCCTTTTTTTTCAAAATGTATTAAGTGTACGGCGGTCATAACATTAAGAAAAGTCTCTATTATCTTATAAAGGACTTTGCAGTTACTACATCTTTATAAGCCACCAGCTGTACTGTACTAGAGTACTTTTTGGAACGACTGAATATGATATTGTAACATTTCAAAATTCATATGACTGAAAAGAGTAATAAAAAAAACAAGCAGGGAAAGTTAAAGAAATAAGCTTAACTTTGTAGAAAATTCTAAATTCCTGAATATGTACAAAACACTCTTTAAATTAGATATCAATAATTACCCTCCTTGTTTCTTTTCCCCTACTGGGAGGATGTATTTCACTTATATATTACAATGAGTTAGATATTTTGCTCTCATAGCTCTCTCAGTATTATACTCTGATTTATTGCTTTTATTCTTTATAGTTATAATTGTTATAATCAAAAACGTGAAAAATGACAAGGCGTAGAAAGTATACATATAGATAATGTTTTATTTGCTTAGTACAATATGACTTAGCAAATACTTTTAAAATGTACACTGTACTATTTACAGATGCTTATGTAACTCATGTATGTGAAATGCAATGATGTACTATCATATGCCTATATAAAATATACATTTTACAAAAAAAAAGATATCAATCTGAATTGAGGAATCCCCTGAGTGGACAATTATTACATTGTCTTCCTTGTTATATTATTCTCTCTAGGGAAACACTAGATCTTGCAGAATTAACATAGTAAAAAACAAAAAGGAAAGAAGCAACTCTTAATTTTAATGTCAATTACTGTTTAACAGGATTAGAACCCACTGTATACAGTATATCACTCACATGTATATACTGTATACTATTCATATGGACAGAAAGACTAACAGCTCCTTATCAGATAGTATATTGGGACCATTAACTCCATAAAAATAGAGCACTCACAAGAGACTCATTGTTTTTAAAATGTACCTTTTAATAGAGTATGCGGTTTTAAAAAATCCAAAAGATAAACAAAAAACAGCTATTTAAAACAGAAAATCACATGGGGCATCCACCAGCCAGTCTAAAGAGTGAGTAGGACAAAAGGGTGAATCAAACCTTATGCAAAATTGCACGGGATTCAGTATATACCACCTCTCTCAGTAGTACTATGCAAGGAGGTCTATTTATAATAGTTTCAGTTTTGCTGTTATCAAAAAATACGAAGCATCAATCTACCTAAAAGCTACCGGAAATTACCAGTTAACTTACATTGGTGTATTTTTACTTTGTTCGTAAAATAATTATTTGTCTCTGGAAACAAAATTGTGTAATTGTGTAATCAATGCTGTATTTTAGAGATTATTACAATTCCCATGTACCTATATAGCTTGGAATTATATATTCAACAAAGACTCAAAACGTGAAATATGTTACTAAGTGCTGAACTTCAGTGATATACTAATACAAGTATCTATTCTGATACAATTGCAACAAGTATCACATAACATGTTCCAGAATTTGTTGAATTATTTATTAGATTTGTATCCCCATTAAATTCTAAGCCCGTAGCGGCAATGACATACCCACAAAGCCTGCGGGCTTGAAATTCTGCTGCGTTACAGAGCTATTACATGTAACCATGGTGCGAGCTACGGGCCGTAGACGCAAGCCCGTAAGTAAACCCTTTTTAGCGCACGCAAGCTGTTAAGGGGCTGGCCGAACCATGATTGGGCGTTACAATCCAATCGCGGTACAACGTAGTGTGACACAGGCCTCTCAGCCAATAGAAAGCGTTCTAGCCGCGGGTGATTGACAGAGGGAGAATTTAAATTTGCGTCCTACCCGCCCATGCGTTGACTGTGTTGTATTTTGTGACAAAGTAGCACGCAGGTCCCGGAGTTGGAGGTTTTTGCGAGAGAAAGGGAGAGAGAAGAGAGCAGGTGTATAAGAGCAGTAATTTGCGGTTTTGTTCATTTATATTATTCTATTTACAATTTTACAGAAATTACAAGACAAGGTGACTCAATGTGTTAATAAGGTACTGGGTACAAGAGCAAGAGGGGTGCTACTAAGGACAAAAATATTGCCATATAAAATACTTGAATTAAAAACTTGATTCTCTGACGTATGATTCTGGGAAGTGGATGGAGGTGACCCTAT
This sequence comes from Discoglossus pictus, assembly GCA_027410445.1. NCBI lineage: Eukaryota > Metazoa > Chordata > Amphibia > Anura > Alytidae > Discoglossus > Discoglossus pictus. The sequence continues at coordinate 131,112,910 of CM050171.1, forward strand.
TATGAAAGATCATTATTCAAAATTCGTATTATAGGATCCTCTATTCAATCTCTCCTTAAAATTAGTGAAATAAATAACTCAATATAAAGTGACCAGTGAGTGTAATAAATGATAATAAATGACCATAAATATCATTCTGAAATCAGAATAAAGTGCTAAGTGCTACCATATACAATGTATAATCTTAAGAGTTAGAGAGTGATATAAGTGCTAATGGTATAAAGTGCCAGTGCTTGAAATAGCAATGAGGAGATCCTATAAATAGATTAATAAGATGGATAACACACTTTAATAAAGGGTTATACTATTATAACCACTTCCTCTTTTTAAACTAAGCCTTGGTGCCTACTATCTAATATATGTTGTTGTTTGCCCAGTTTGATTATTGTAAAGCTAACAAAGGTAGCAAATTGATTTTGGGATTGCGATAACGTTGGAAGGAATAGGAGGTAAGCCTGTATTGTTTGAGCGCCAAGGCTCCTAGCTAGCCGCGCATCACTTATGCGTCTGACGTCATAGGTCGGCGTCGTGGACTGGCTTAGCGTGCAACACGACGCACGTTTCCAGTAATTTCATCAGGGGTTACCGGGGTTAGGTCAGAGAGACTATTTAAATAACTTGAGTTGCCATGGCAACTCATAGAAGTGTAAATATTTATAAAAACAAGTGGTGACATGATAAAACTTATAATGAGTAGGTGGAAAGATTTAAATAATATAGCACTACATATCGAGTGAATATATATTCATCCTATATATGATGCATAAATTGAGGTAATGGACCTTGAAAGAACATATATAAGCTCTCAAATACTATTTTAGCTGTACAAAACTTTGGGTTTAAACATACATTAATCATGTATATAGTATCCCATATTAATTCTGCATCAATATTATCTCCCATAATATGTGTCATATATTTGTCAAGAAAATGACCAATATAACTCCAAGATATATACTTATAAATATCCTATGGATACCTTAAATTATATATTCACATTCATGTATTTGATAGTGTAATATTGAAGTATCCCATATTTTTTAGTTTTATAATGACCCAAAGTTTTGTACAGCTAAATAAATATTTACACTTCTATGAGTTGCCATCGCAACTCAAGTTATTTAAATAGTCTCTCTGACTTAAACCTGGTAACCCCTGATGAAATTACTGGAAACGTGCGCCAGGTTGCATGCTAACCCAGTCCACGACGCCGACCTATGACGTCAGACGCATAGGTGATGCGCGGCTAGCTAGGAGCCTTGGCGCTCAAACAATACAGGCTTACCTCCTATTCCTTCCAACGTTATCGCAATCCCAAAATCAATTTGCTACCTTTGTTAGCTTTACAATAATCAAACTCGGCAAACGACAACATATATTAGATAGTAGGCACCAAGGCTTAGTTTAAAAAGAGGAAGTGGTTATAATAGTATAACCCTTTATTGAAGTGTATTATACATCTTATTAATCTTTTTAAAGGATCCTATAACATGAATTTTGAATATTGATCTTTCATAATAGGGTCACCTCCATCCACTTCCCAGAATCATACGTCAGAGAATCAAGTTTTTAATTCAAGTATTTTATATGGCAATAATAAACGTTAAGTTTTAATTTTTGAGTTTTTCTATATTGCCCATTTGGCTGAGGGTGTGCACTATAACAATTTAAAGGATACTTTCTTTCTTTGAGTTCTCTATTTACAATTTTAAATCCTTGATTACACATATTTACAGATTACACATAATTGCAATACACATACTTTAAAGAACACACATTGAGACACATAGAGCTAGGTCACTCCATACACACACACCCATCCCATCCCCCAACAGTTATTAATTTTTTCCCCTGTCATATATTTACAGTAATACTCATTTTTACTTATCGTTCTATAATTTTTGGGATTGATATGGAGGGAGGAGAGAGGAGTGGATAGGTGGGGAGGAGAAGAGGAGAGACGAGGAGGGGAGTGATGGAGAGGAAGAGGAGAGGATTGGTGGAGAGGAGTAGGAGAGTGTGGTGTATCACCAGAGTGGTGGAGAGGAGTGCAGAGGAGGAGGTGGGTGATGGCAGGGTGGTCCGAGCAACAGGAACACCTAGGTGAGGGACAGAGGGGAGGGGGGGGGGTAATTCGGGGGAGGGAAAGGCCTCAGGGACAGGTCATGTAGACAAGGATCCCCATCCACAGTCGGAGGGCAACAGGCTAAGGGAAAGCACAGGGCCCACAATTACATGCACCGGGAGAATGTGGTCCTCCTTGGTGCTATCCGTGGCCACCCTGTGATTCTTGCAGCAGGGGAGGGAAGTTAGGCCAGGGTCTAGGGCTCAGACATGGAAGGAGGTAGCGGTTAAGGTTACAGCACTAGGCATAGCGCCAAGGGATGTGAGGTCTGGCAAGCACCGGTTTGACGACATCAGGGCCAAGGTGAGGAGGATGATGACGAAGGAGGACAAGAACGTGACTGTGACCTATAATGTGTGGGAGAGGGTTGCCAAGGACCTTCTGAGACAGGTGCCTGCCGCTGGAGCTTCAGGCCTGGTGGCCCAGCAGGACCCAGCCTTCATGTCAGGTGAATATGACATACACCAACATGCCACCACATGTACATCACACACACTACACATATACATGATGACCAACAAGGACACTGACATGTCAGCTCCATGGAATTAACAAGGGATAGATGGATGCGTCATTAAATCCATGAAGCTGACAAATCACTGTCATTCGTGGGCACAACAAGAGTAATCAACCAGTAAAGAGTCCATGTATTGGTGCCCACTGCAGTCTATGCAGTAACAGACCACTGCAGGAATCAAGATAGCGTTTGGAGCCAAGAACGATCCAGACCATAAACCAAAGAATAGATCACATCTAGCATATATTAGCTAATCTGATTTGCAATTAGGAGAATCACCCAGGTTCAAGCCTAGATGTCAGATAGTTAGGAATGCACACAAAACAATCACATATATAGTTGTGAGCAGAGGAGTTGTTGCTAACGCTTGCGAGGGCCGCAGTTGCTGGCATAGGCGCTCATCCCTACGACTCTGTACGACTTAGGCAGTGAGCGCCAAAGGCGCTCACAGCGCTGGTGGAGCTGAGTGCCATAGGCGCCCCTCCCTACGACCCGCGGAACTACACATCAACAGAAATCTCAATTACACAATTCAGAATGCAAGACCAGTATGCAGTTTGAAAAAAATTGCGTGGAAAAATTACAGCCCGTAACACTTGCAAAAAGGAAACTGGGACTTAGAAATAAATAATTCGACCCGCGGCATTTAGAAAAAAAACTTTAACGGCCGAATCGCGCACATACAAAAACAACAATAACACAAAGAAATTTTAAAAAGTACAAAAAAAAAAATCACACACAGCATGGGGATACAGCCAGAACCCCTGGGAGTGAGGATGCACAACAATTTAAACACAATTTGTAGAGTTTCGGCACTCGAAAATCGCCTAAGCAACAAAAAAATGTCGAACGAAAAAAAAAACGAAAATGAGGCTACACGCAAAACACTGGCAAGCACATAACACGTTTACACAGGAACGTACAAGTATAACATACACTATTAGGGAGAACGGAAAAGGCTCCATACCCGCGTAACATTTTACAACACTAACTTTAAAATTAACATTCTAAAATGCCGCTTTACACAACTAAACAAACGGTTTAGCCTCGCGCACGCTGCCTATTTACACTGCACACTTGCCACATTGCTGACACTTACACCTCAGGTCAGCAACAGTGCAAATGTACATTGTATGCTGCAGGAAAATCAAAAAAATATGTTTTTTTCATTCCACAGCTTAATAACACCTACACCCACAACCTACAGTACAACACACAGACCTCCACTTGACTGAACAAATTGCTTTCACCCTACCATCTTGCATTTGTCACCCTCTTGTATCATACCTAAACCCTTAGATTGTAAGTTTGTGAGTTTTCAATCTTTTGTCAGTGCCTCTATGTACAGCTCTATGTACATTTGATTTTATGCTAAAAAACAGGGCCCCCCATTCTTTACAAGGTGTTAAGTTTGTTTTTTGTCCTCAACCCCTGTACAGCGCTACAGAATATGTTGGCACGATATAAATCACATATATAGTTGTGAGCGTACGAGTTGTTGCTAACGCTGCGGGCTCGCGCAGCGAGTCGCGGGCCGCGCGTAGCGAGGGCACTGTGCCAGGTTCTCAGTTGCTGGCAGGGAGCGCCGAAGGCGCTCCTTGCCAGCAACTGAGGACCCTCGCGAAGCGAGGGCCTCAGTTGCTGGCATGGAGCGCCGCAGGCGCTCCTTGCCAGCAACTGAGGACCCTCGCGAAGCGAGGGCCTCAGTTGCTGGCTTGGAGCGCCGCAGGCGCTCCATGCCAGCACCTGAGGACCTCGCAAAGCGAGGTCTTCAGTTGCAGCAACTGCGACCCTTGCAAAAAAAATTTTACGTCGCAACACATTACGACACTCGCAAACAACATACGACACACACGTTCACACACATTACGACACTCGCAAACAACATACGACACACGTTCATACACATTACGGCCTCGCAAAACTCGGACGCAACTCGCGAACATTACAAAATTACAAACACAATACATACACACAGCACATACATAAAAAACTTACCTACACAAACAGGAAGCACCCAGGACCTCAAAAATGCAACTTACAACTTAATTGCACTCAAAATAAAAGAGTTTAGACACTAAATACTTTGTTAAGCGACACAAAAAATGGCCGACGAATAAAACGAAAACGAGGCTACACACGCAAACACCATACGAGACACGTTACTACACATTACGACTTCGCAAACATCGGACGCAACACGCCGACATACAAACATTTAAAACTTAACAAAGACACACAACAAACACATAAAAAGCTTACCTACAGCAAGAGGAACCAGCCAGCACCTCAAAAAAACAAGTTACACCTACATTTAAATCAAAATAAACACTTTAAACACTAATACCATCGCTAAGCGACAGAAAAAATGGCCGACGAACAAAACGAAAACGAGGCTTCAGACGTAACTACACTACACTTACTCGCAATAATGAAACACATACTATGCGGAACGTATCACAATCATATTAAACACCATTTTGAACAGTAATACGCCTAAAATGGCGGATGGAACGCAAATTGTAAGCTGGAACGCAAATAGCGCATGCGTATTGCGTTCTAACGGTCTCACTTTCCAGAACTTTCTACAAGTTTATAAATACTGCCTATTTCCAACTAAAAAATACATTTCTCCTCAGGTGATCAACGGAGTGACTTCTGCTTTTACTTGAGAAGACAATTCTTTAATAATTTACTACTTTACATTGTGCAAATTACAACTGACAGGTAAGCTATAATATATTACATTTTATTATCAGGTCAGGTCAAACAAATAAAAAAATAAACTAGGATTTATGTAGTCATCATGTATTGCACATTTATGTGTATAGGCTCACAAAAAAAATTAAACTGAGCTTTATGTATAGTGACCTCTGACACGCACATATATGTCTATAATGTATAGTCACATGTGACACGCACATATATGTCTATAATGTATAGTGACATCTGACACGCACATTTCTGTGTATTGCCCCTTCATAGTGACATGTGACACGCACGTATATGTGTATAATGTATAGTGACATGTGAGACGCACATATATGTCTATAATGTATAGTGACATCTGACACGCACATTTCTGTGTATTGCCCCTTCATAGTGACATCTGACACCGACATATATGTCTATAATGTATAGTGACATGTGACACGCACATTTATGTGTATTGCCAATGCAACAAAATTAGCTTACAACAAAATCAGTAAACAACTACATTTAAATGACATTATATCTCATGTATACTGATATGTCACACGCACATATATGTGTATCATCTATAGTTACATCTCACACACACACATTTATGTGTGTTAGAAAAAAATTAAAAATAAGGTTAATTTAACCATTTAAATTTGACTCATGTATACTGATATGTCACATGTACACTTCATGTATGTGACATATGTGTGTAGACACCAACAAAAAATAAGGTTAATTGAATTCATTTACTGCAATTCAATAGATCATATAAAGCTGAATCTTTCTATTTCTTTTAATATTCAAACAGACTCTGCATCAACAGCGTCTCTCAACAATTTGCACCGTGCACTGTGAAGCACAATCCCTTTTAAAGAACACCAACAAATTTGAAGAGGTAAGATACAACAAGACATTACATGCTCAAAAGGCCATGCTTTGCTAGATGAAAAATTATAAATATACAAATAACTATTTCACTTTCTTTTTCAAACAGACACTACAAGAAGACCGGCGGATTAACATTGCCAGGAAGGCACCGTCTGTCATTCAAAACTTCTATCAAGGTAAAGTATTAAGTATAAACAAGAAATAACCATGAGCCTTATTCAATTGCAACTTTCTCAATTGAATAGAGCTCTATATAAGCACATAATATTTTTTTATACAGAACTTTTTAGTTACTGAACTTCTAACCACAATCAAGGTTTTCAATAACTAAAAAGTTTGCTCAAGAAATATGTTATGTGATTATATAGAGCCCTCTTCAATTGGCAAAATTGCAATTCAATGAGGACCTATATATCTTTAATGGCCAAGTGCCTCACTCAAATGTGATTTGCCCATTTCAATAGGGCTCTATATAAGCACAGAGCATATTTTTTAAAGGAAATTTTTCTTTTGTGAACACGTTCCTTTTGGATACAAGTTCACTAAATACAAAATTCCGTATAAAAATATGCTCTGTGCTGATATTGAGCTCTATTCCATTGGTCAAAACACAATTGAATGAGGAGCTCACAATATAACAAATGCAGTAACCAAAGGCCCTCATTCAATTGCTATTTTGGACAATTAAATATGCCTATAAATAAGAACTTTTAGGCCCTTACTCTATTTTAACAAATACATGTCATGTGCTTATTTACAACCCTATTCAAATTTATACATTGCAATTCAATTACGGCCTTAGAGTACTATTACATTGTAAAATATGCAATTGAATGAGGGCCAAACTATGCAACATATGGTACACACAAAGGCCCTCATTCAATTGCAATTTGCCCAATTGAATAGGGCTCTAAATAACAACATAACAATTGCTTAAAACTAAGGTTTTAGTTAATAAAAAAATATAAAAAATACAGTTTTTCAATGACTACAAAATTATTTTAAATAATATGCTATGTGCTTATTTAGGGCACAATTCAATTAGCCAAATCGCAATTCAATAACACACAAACTGCTACACACAAAACAGAATTTCTTATTAAATGTTTAACAACCTATAAGACTTACAAAGAAGAAAAAATAAGAATAACAAAAGTGTTGTGCACCTAATAGCATTGTATAAAAAAGCACACAAACTCATAGCAAACTATATTAACATTCTTCTTTAATGTTTAACAACCTATAACCTGTACAATCAAGAAGAAATAAGTTTGGCACAAGTGATGCCCACCAAACAGGATTGTCAAAAACTAACACAAACACATAGCAAACTACATTAATTATATTATTTCATGTTTCACTAACTATAACCATCCCAATAAAGGTTAAATAAGTATACCACAAGTGGTGCGCACAAAACAGGATTGTACAAAAACTAACAGAAAAACATAGCAAAATAAATTCATATTCTTATTTAATATATCACAACCCACAAGTCTTACTAAGAACCTTAAATAAGAATAACAAAAGTCGTGGGATTGTACAGAAAGTTACAAAAAAAATTTTTGAAAAAAATAACCATAAATGATACAATACAGCCTAATTCATACATTTTTTACTTATTTAAAAGACATTTCACTCAAACAACATTTTCTATTTTACATTACAACAGATACTGCGTGAAGACAATCAGACGAGGACTTTTTCCACAGGACCGGACCATCGGACGAGGACTCGGACCAGACCAGCAGACGAGGAATTTCAACACAGGACCAGACCAGCAGACGAGGAATTTCAACACAGGACCAGACCATCGGACGAGGACTTTCACCAACGGACCACAACATCGGACGAGGGATATCGCCACAGGACCACAATATCGGACGGGGGCTATCGCCACAGGACCACACCATCGGGCGAGGACTTCCAACAGAGGACCACACCATTGGACAACGATTTTGAAACGAGGACCAACAAACATTCGGATTTAAATCACACTTCAACCAAGGTAAACTATAATAAGTACTAAAGTATAAAACTAAAGAAACTGCTTTCAGTTGCATCCGTGTCAACAGAAAAATAAAATAATTAATTTACTATCTCCCTTATTTTATTTCAATTGCTACTATGCAATACATAGCTCAATAACCACATCACTTTTTTTTTCAGCAAAGAAGTTTTGCAGTCGTAAATATGTATCCACAAACAAAGTTTTTAATAAATAAAACCATTATTTTAAATAAATATGTTACATGCTTATTTACAGCAGTATTCCATTGCCCAAATTCTGAGCCACTGAAGACAGGAATTATAAATTTAACTAAATATCAATGATACATTCATGATTTGCCTTTTATTTCAACAATTGTGCACAATAATCTTTAACAGGAATTACAAATTTAAATATACACAATTACATTTATTTGTTTCCGTTTACAGATTAATATGGCTGATAACGAGACCAAAGAAGAGAAGAAAAGACGTCAAACTAGAGAAAGACAAGAGAGATGGGCCGCCCAGCAGACACCGGAGGAGAAAGAAATTCGAAGAGAAAAAGAACGCAAAAGACTTGCAAATAAAAGAATATCAGCTGCAAAAATGAAAGATACAACCAAAAAAAATAAAAAAATAATAAAGCATTTACAAACTGTTCCTAAAACATCAGATGACATTTTACAACATACCAGTCAAGACAGACCAAAAAAAACAACTACAAAAAAAAAGCATTTACAAACTCTTACTAAAAACTTACAGGAAATTTCAACCGAACAAGTCCAACATATACCAAGAAAAGCTACGAAAAAAACTAAACATTTAGAACCTGTTGTTGAAACATTTCATGACTTTTCATCTGATGAATATCAAAGTCAACATCCAATATGCGTTGCAAATTGTCCTTTACTGAAGTCTTTAGCAGTAGAGGTTCATAGTTGTGGGGACATGACTACTCAATGTCAATTTTGTGAGGCTTATTATTTTAAACAGGAGAGACCTCGAGATGGACAATTTATTAGTTGTTGTCAAAAAGGAAAGTTCAAACTTCCACAAAGGAAACAATTTCCAACCTATTTACTAAATATTATGACTCAACCTACTTTTCCAAATTACAACAATTTTAAGACAAACATAAGATCCTACAATAGTGCCATATCATTTGCATCTATGGGGGCAACATTGGCTGCTAATGTACCAGGACATGGTCCTTACTGTTTTAAAGTCCAAGGACAAATTTATCATCGGACTTCACATTTACATCCAGAGGAAGGAGAGCAAAGAAAATTCGCTCAACTATATGTCCTAGATACAATGGAAGCTGTTGACCAACGTATGCAGATGGAAGAAAATAAAAAATGCTTACCCAGTGTTTTTATAGAGCTAAATAACATTATGGACAACAATCCCTACAGTAAAGCTTACAAAAAATTGGCAGAAGTAGAAAATGAACAACTACTTCATGCACAAAGACATCAATTACCCATGCCAAAGGTTAATATGGTGCTTAAAAGAGACAGACATACTGATAAACGTCGTTATAACTTGCCAACATCAAATGAGGTTGCAATGGTCTTTCACAATGATGAAGGAGAACCACCATTTCAAAGAGACATTAGAGTATATCCCAGAAATGAGGACCAACCATTTATTAATATTAATATCTTAAGTCCAAATTTAGATCCAATGACATATCCCATCTTTTTCCCACACGGAGAAGCAGGTTGGCAACCAAAATTAACCCTTCCCAGTTACCCAAATGCTAAAGCCAGAATCCGAAATAATGTTTCTATGCTTGAATTTAAAGTTGCTCAAATTGCCATTAGAGATGATTTTAATCCCATTTTATGTGGTGGAAAACTAACACAACAATGGATTATTGATTCATATTTGCAAGTTGAGGCAAATAATTTAAACTTTATAAAATATCAACAAGATAAACTACGTGTAGAACAATATTGTGGACTCATGGACTATGTTGCTGACGTGGCTACAAGCAGAGACATGACAGCTGGCAAAGCCATCATTTTACCATCTTCCTTTCAAGGATCTCCTCGAAATATGAGAGAAAGATACAATGATGCTATGGCTATTGTGACAAAATTTGGAAAACCAGATTTATTTGTGACATTTACATGTAATCCACAATGGCCAGAAATTCATCAAAATCTACTTCTTGGACAAAGTGCTTCAGATCGACCAGATTTAGTAGCCAGAGTTTTTAAGATAAAATTAAATGAATTAATACGTGACTTTACTATAAATCAGTTATTTGGCAAATGTCTTGCTTATGTATATACCATTGAATTTCAAAAAAGAGGCCTTCCACATGCACATCTTCTCATAATACTTCAAGAGAAAGATAAATTAGATACTTCGGCCAAAGTGGATGCAGTCATAGTTGCTGAACTACCGGATCCAGAACTATATGGTAGACTATATGAGATTGTTACTCATCGCATGATTCATGGACCCTGTGGAGACCTTAATCCACAATCACCATGTATGGAAAATAATCAATGTTCAAAAGATTTTCCAAAAGATTATAGAGACAAAACATATGCCAATTGTGATGGATATCCACTTTATAAAAGAAGAGAAGGAGATAGTGCCATTATTCGTGGAAAAAAAGTGGACAATAGATATGTAGTACCCTACAATCCACATTTACTCATGAAGTACAACGCCCACATCAACGTAGAAGCCTGCACTTCCATCAAATCCATTAAATATGTCTACAAATATATTTACAAAGGTTACGATGCAGCTACTGTAGTCGTCAAAAGTGCAGACAACCCTGAAAGTAGTGAGTTAGTACATGATGAACTTGCATCTCATGTAGATGCTCGCTATGTCAGTGCGCCAGAAGCTATGTGGCGGCTTTTAAAATTTGAAATGCATGATAGATCACATGCAGTATATAGGTTAGCAGTACATTTGCCACAACGACATTTAGTCTATTTCCATTCTGGAAATGAAATGAATGCATTGGCCCAAAGTGAAGATCGTCACACTACACTAACTGCATGGTTTGCATTAAATTCCACTGATGCTCAAGCAACACAATACTTATATATTGAAATTCCATATCACTATGTTTTTGTGAATGGATTATGGAGAGCAAGAAAAACCAGAGGCAATAAAATAATTCCACGAATTTACACAGTCAGTCCAAGAGATGTTGAACGATTTTGCTTACGGATATTACTTTTAAATGTTCCAGGAGCACAAAGTTTTGAACAATTAAGAACTGTTAATGACATTGTATATGAATCCTTCCATTTAGCTGCAAGAAATAGAAACTTACTCGCTGATGATACAGAGTGGGAAAGATGTTTAGAAGAAGCAGCACAATGTCAAATGCCACGACAGATGAGAGAACAATTTGCTTTTATTTGTATCTTCTCAAATGCTCCAAATGCATTAGCTTTGTGGGAGACTTTTAAAAGTAATATGGCTGAAGACTTTATGCGACGATACAATGAACCCATTGCACACTTAAAAGCCTTAATGGAAATTCAAGAAGTCTTTTTAACTCATGGATTAAGTTGTGCAAGTTTTAATTTGCCTGATCCAGGTCTAATAGATGACATTAACTTTGAAGACTATGACATTCAACTACAAGCAGAAAGAACACAAGAAAGACTTGCAACTTTAAATACACTACAATTGCAAGCATTTCATGCCATTAAAAATGCTATAGATGATGACATGGTGACAGAGCGTTATTTCTATCTTGATGGACCTGGCGGATCAGGGAAAACATATTTGTACAATTTATTAATGAGTTCAGTACGAGCACAAGGACAAATAGCAATGGCGTTTGCCACTACTGGAATTGCTGCACTTTTATTAGAAGGTGGAAGAACTGTTCATAGTGGATTCAAACTGCCAGTGCCTATTTTGGAAAATTCAGTGTCAGATATTCGCATGACATCCTTACAAGCAAAGAAATTAAAGAAATGTAAATTAATTATAATAGATGAGGCCACAATGATGTCATGCTATGCCCTCCAATGTATTGACCGTTTGCTTCGTGAAGTCATGGATAATATTTTTCCATTTGGTGGAAAGGTAATTTTGTTGGGTGGCGATTTTAGACAAACATTACCTGTCGTTGTACATGGAAATCGAACAGACATTATTGAAACATGTATAAAGTCAAGTACAGTATGGAAACATTTTACCCATCTTCAACTGCAACAAAATATGAGATCAGAAGGCCAAACTGATTTCAATGATTGGCTTATTAAAATTGGAGAAGGAAGAACAGAAAAAATACTACATTTACCTGACGACACTGTAGAGATCCCACCTCATATGATTTGTCAACAAGATATTATATCGGCTATATTTGAAGGGAGCATAAATAACGAAGAATATTCTGAGCTTGCCAACCAAGTCATACTGACGTGTAAAAATAAAGATGCATTAATACTCAATAATGAAATCTTAAAAAAAATTAATGCACCACAAAGAAATTATCACAGTGCTGATTCTGTACTTGCTGATGACAATGAAAGTCAGGCAAACTTTTCAACTGAATTCATTAACTCTTTAACTCCTTCTGGAATGCCACCACATATTTTGCAGCTAAAGAAAGGTGCAATTATCATGTTACTGCGAAATATGAACCCCAAAAAAGGCCTATGCAATGGCACAAGATTAATTGTTCAACAATTAAAGGACCATTTTATAGATGCTGAAATTTTAACTGGGACCCATAAAGGAGAGAGAGTTTTCATACCAAGAATAGATTTAGCACCAAGTGAAAGTAGTCTCCCTTTTATACTTCAAAGAAGACAATTTCCCATTATTATGGCATTTGCCATGACCATTAATAAATCACAAGGTCAGACTTTCAAATCTGTGGGTATTTACTTGGAAGAACCAGTTTTTGCACATGGTCAATTGTACGTTGCGTTGTCACGGTGCAAAAATCCACAGGCTATTAAAGTTTACATTGAAAACAATGAAAGTCAAGGTGATTTATTAGAAGATGGACGTATTTTTACTAAAAACATTGTCTACTATGAAGTACTATAACTTTGCAGGATACAAACTAAAGCCATGCAAACATTTTGGAAAAACATTCAAAAATACAAAACAATTGGTTGTTTAATTCAGTCATAATTAATGGAAGTCATGTTTATGGATAATTCGCCTCACAAAATACTTGCCTTGCATTTCTATGAAAAATTATGTTAAAATGTTAAGTCACTATGTTAATGTTTCATTCATGTTTATCGCCAGTTTATGTGCTCAGTAATGAATTACTTTAATTACGTACGGTTTAAGGAGAGTTTTTACTGTATGCCTTCCTCTACATTCAATGTATATTAAACTTAACAATTATTCTGATACAAATTGCATGTTAATACTGATTAATTTAAAGTTAAACTGTTTTTACATTCAAATGTTAATACTTTTAATTCAAAATTATGTTACAAAATGTATTTACTATGTTCCTGTTTATAATGTTCACAATTACACAAATGTTTTGCAAAAATTCCAAAGTTACATAAAAAATAAAGTTCAATTTTAAAAATATATACTTTCAAGGTTATTCCTTACATATATTTTAAACTTCATGTTAAAATTCGGCACGTTGCAAAAAGTCTTTTTACTTTTTACTTTCCTCTGGATTCTATGTATATTAAAGTGAACAATTCTTCAGATACAAAATTCATTTTTAAAAACCATTACATCAACGTTTTACAAAAATACATGTTCATATCACAATACTTACAAGGGTCAAAAATATATTTAAATAACTAAACAACTTCACAAACATATACATCACATTGCCGTCATTTTTTGACGGGCAAGTCGCTAGTAAAGATAATAATTGTTAGCTCTTCAGGATATTGCTTGCTGCATATATTAATTACAAATAGGTAAAGTATATTAATTTATTATTTTATTAATTAATAATTATTTATCAAATAACAATTAATAACAAATAGTCCACATATTAAAAAGATCAAAAGAGATCTAAAAAGGTTGAACCTGATGGACTAACAGTCTTTATTGAATCTCAAATACTATATTATTAATAATTAATTAACAACTAATTAATTAATAACTAATCTGCATATTGCAGATCAGAGGAGATCTTAAAAGGTTGAACTTGATGGACTAAAAGTCTTTTTTCAACCTTAATTACTATGTAACTATATAGAAGAAAAAAAAAAAGGACCAGGGGAGAGGATAGCAATGAGCGCCAAAGGCGTTCAGCACAGGACTCACAATGAGCGCAGAGGGTGATCAGAGGAGCAAAAGTACACCATGGGAGAGGCTCGCAATAAGCGCTGAAGGCGATCAGCCCAGCCCTTGCAAAAAGCTCCAAAGATGCTCAGACCACCAAAAGTACACGACAGGCTCACTATGAGTGCCAAAGGCGCTCAGCGCAGGGCTCACAATGAGTGCCGAGGGTGCTCAGAGGATCGCAATGAGCTCCAAGGGTGCTCAGAGGAGCAAAAGTACATGAGGGGAGAGGCTCGCAATGAGCGCAAAAGGTGATCAGCGCGGCCCATGCAATAAGGGCCAAAGGTGCTCAGACCACCAAAAGTACACGAGCGGAGAGGATGGTTCAGTGCAGGGCTCACAATGAGTGCAGAGGGTGCTCAGAGAAGCAAAAGTACACCAGGGAAGAGATTCTTGCAATGTATGCGAGTCTTGAAATGAGCGCCAAAGGCGCTCAGCGCGGAGTTTGCAATGAGCGCCGAAGGTGCTTAGACGACCAAAAGCCTTATATTGTGTGGCACACAGCATTTCCAGCCTTACAATTTTATTGACCGTCATTATTTGACAGGCAAATCGCTAGTATATCATATTATTCATCATACTAATGACATATACATTTCCTTTCGCTCTTTAGCATCAAGGAGGTCTGGGTGTAGTGGTGAGCTAGAGGCAAGGGTGTTGGCTCCATCAGAGCAGGAACTTGAGGAGCAAGTCCCCGCCCAGCAGGAACGGTGCGGTGGAGGAGAGAAGCGGAACCGAGGGCCATTGTTCTTCAGAGGAGGATGTAATATGGCTGGTGGGATCACCATCTGGACCTCCAGCCACACCGCCGGTATTCGACCCAACTATCCCCCTCCTCCAGAGACTGAGGCTATCGCCAGGGCCCTCCAGCTGTAGTGAGGACACCAGCCAGACACCCCCTGACCCCCCCCCCACCCACCCAAAGCAGTGCGCTGGACTGGCCGCCACCACCACCAAGGGGCCCAACCACACCACTGCCCATTCTGCAACAACCTCCGCGCCCAGAGCCTCCCACTCACACACCTCCACCTCCTCACCAGGCCACGTCCCGGGGCCTCCATCACCAACATCAGGCAGGCTGCGCAGGCGGTGATGCTGGCTCTCATGCGGTAGCTGTGTGCTCGGGGGATCCAGGCCAGCATCTCTGCCAATCATGCAGAGGTAATATGCAATAGGGAGGAGAGGAGGCACTACCTAATGACTCTTACATGGCCGGGCTGCTCAGGATTGGGGCGGACCCGCCTCCTCCACCCCAGAGGCATCCCCCTGCCCCTCCTCTTCTCTCACTATGTCTCCACCACTGCACGTGCCGTTGCCTCCCGGGGGGTTGCCTCCCCCTGCCCCCCACCAGGGAGACGGCAGCCGGCCCCGTGGGATTTGGGCACTGTGCCTAGGCGGAGGAGGAACTAGGGGCTGCGAATATGTTTGTGCCTTCTCAACAGCACTCCTCAGTGACAATCTATTGGTCATGATGTTAACCAAATCTAGCCTGGCTACAGAGTCTTGGATCTTGGCCGATGTGATGGTGATATTTTGTATGCAGATGGCTACCTCCCATCACATCATCCATGATCCTCTTCTCTGTGGACACGTACGGTTCTGGTGAACATGTCACCAATTGATGGTCACTGAGGAATGCTGTTGAGAAGAGATGCTGCAGTCCCTATGATTTTTAAGGCTTTGTCTTTTTTTTGCTTTATGTACAATTCAGGTCCATGAAGGCATCTCCTATATCTGCAAGCATTGTGAAGGAAATGTATGAGATGTAAGGTTTTCCCAGTGGCTCTCAGTTAGACATTCCTTCAATGACAGCCCCCCTTAACATGTAGCTCCCACAATCTTAAAGCTATCATATAGTCAGATATCTCACACATTATTGTTGTTAGCTTAAATGTATACTAATACTGCTATGGCGGTGCAAAGTCTCACAATGGCGTCTTAATGACTGCCAAAATTGATTCATGAACTAGTAAAGCATGTGATCCTGACCTCAATATCAGTCAGAGAACAGATCCTTGGGTATGATGTAAGTGACATTGAATCTGGCTGCTGACCTTTGTGTCCTCTCCGTATTAATGTGTATTTTCCCATATTGCTGATTATCCAGAGACCTAGCTAATAGTTAGTAATGTTTGCAGATGAGAATCAGGCGAGTTTGTATTTGTTACAGTTACAGTATTTAGCACTGTACTGTACATGCATGTTGATTCGTTTTTTTTTATCCTCCTCTTTTTTTTACCACTTTTTTTCAGATTTTTGTTTTGTCAACACAGTGTTTGTGTGAAACTGGATTGGATTACATGGTCCAGAGGTTGAATCATTTGTTTCATCGAGCTGAAAAGAGCACTTAAGCAGCCATGCAGCAATTAGGCTGCAATGAGCGCCGAAGGTGCTCGTTGCAGCCAGCAGCACCATCACACATGCAAGCTCAGGAAAAAAATTAGACCTCAGAAAAATATGAATTTAACAACCGACCCGCGGAAATCGAAAAACAAGAAAAATATTAAGAAAAAAATAACACATTCACACACAGCACAGGGGGATAGCCAGGAAGCCTGGGACTGAGGTTGCAAGCAATTTTAAGCCTTATTTGACGTGTTTCCTCACTCGAAAATCGGCTAAGCAAGATAAAAAATGACGGGCAAAAAAAAGTAAAAAAATGCTGAGACTGGATAAAAAAACAGGCTGACCAAAGCCAGGCATGCGGGACTTAGAAAATACACGACGGCAAAGGCACTAACACTTAGACCAACAAAATACAACCTCGGAAAAATACAAATTTAACGGCCGAACTGCAGAAATCAAAAACAAGAAAAATAATAAAAAAAACATATAAACACACTTACACACAGCACAAGAGGAGAGTCAGGAAGCATGGGAGTGCAGTAGCGATTTTGAGCCTTATTTGACATGTTTCGTCACTCGAACAATGGGCTAAGCGAGAAAAAAATGACAGACGAAAAACGTAAATAATTCTGAAACTGAATGAAAACGAGGCTGAGCAAAGCCAGGCACACAGGACTTAGAAAATACACAACGACACACATTGCTGGTTACGGGTTCGAACTCCAGGGCAATTTAATAGCGATTTTCGAACGTAGCAGTTACAGACTTGACAGATCAAAGATCTGGGGGCAACAGAGTTCAGATTTCGACTTCCCTTAGGTTTATTTCGCCTATAGCCCGCAGATCATTTGAGGGTAGCTGTAAGAGGCCAATTTAATAGCAGTAAGTCTTGCGGGCTCCGTTACATGCTAAGGTTTTACACTTTGGGGGAATTTAATGGTGCTGAAGGAATACCAGAACAGTCACTCTGACACATTGGATCAAGGATGTATTGTATACTTATGAACATAGATAATTCCTTATTCCAAACATGAATCTTGCTCTGAGTGACATAGATATTCAATCAAGTATTAATATGTTACTACATCACTATCGGACACTAAGATTGTTTATAGATAGTTTATCCCATTACATGGATATGTCTGAGAGCTTTTCTGTCATTACAAGGTGACATGTCGGTATGTAGTCATCTAAAGCAGTGGTTCTCAAACCTCTCATCAAGACCCAGCAAACAGGCCATGATCTTGGTTTAACACTGTTTGACTACAAATGAGGTGATTAGTCTGTTGAATGCTAATTGCTTCTCCTGTGTTCACAGTGTTAAACTGAAATAATGGCTTGTCAGCTGGGTCTTGAGGAGAGGTTTGAGAACCATTGATCTAAAGCAAATCACAACTAGAATGTCCATTTCTGTGGGTTGCCGGGCTTATTTCTGAGCCACAGTCCACAATATTCAAAAAGGAATGTTGCAGAGAGGTGTATAATAATCAAAATATTAGAAACATATCAACCTTGTACTGTCTGAGGGTACATTTTGAAATGACATTTTCATAGTAATTTTATTATCCCTTTTTTGGTAAACAAAACAATAAAGGGGGATCATGTAGTAGGGAAGGAGGACAAAGAAAAGGAAGGCCCTGAAAGTGAGACTCCTAATCTTTGAAGAGTGTTTGGAGGGCTCCAGGGCCCATATCCAGCTTCTAAGGCACAACGAACAGACAGGACTTTGTAGATAGGGGTCGATAAGTAGTACTGACAGTGTGGGCATTGTTGGTCAATGGCTGTTTGTAGTTTGATAAGTTCCAAGTGTAGGCCTTATCTTATTGGGAAAAAGTATTTTTTCTTCCAGGTAAAGAACATCACCCAATTTGTAGTGTTAGAGAACATTGTGTTGTAGTTTTATTCCACAACTGCAGCGGGGTAGAGGGGTTTGCTATTTACAGTAAGTCCCCTACATATGAAAAAGTTCCGTTCCAAGTGGAGGTTCGTAAATCCAATTTGTTCGCAAGTCCAAAAAGTTACCCTAGGTAGCCAACACACACAATGCAACCCTCAACTCCTATAGAAAATGTACATATACAGAAAACATTAATAATCCTATTTAAAGTTGGCATGCAAGGGCTGGTATTGAGTGATGAGGTAAGAAGAGTTACTGACTGGAGGAGAAAAGGGAGGTGGGATATGGTAGAGCTGGAGCATTGTCCGCAAAATAAATTTACATGCTGGGTTGAAAAACTTTTTTACTTACAGTATAGTATTTAAATAACTTGACATGCACGCTTGCATTTTTGCAAGTTCCTAACTTGAGTGTTGGTAAGTAGGGGGTCTTACTGCATTCTTGTATCTCTAACCAGGCCAATGAGAGATTCTCCTAATTACTCTTCTAAGGCTCTTGCACAGTGTATAGACTGTGTAATTGGTAGCGCATAAAGCTTGAAGAAAGTGTCAGAAGGGCAGCAGTCTACACGTAACTGTGCGAAAGCGATAAGGTCCCTTCTAAAATCCAAGATTCTAGGATTGAATCCTATTACTTAGTTTAGTTCTATATTTTGGAACCTGCTAAGATCCAGGTGGTGAATTGAGTTGTTTAGATCATCTCTAGTTGTAACCTTTCCTTTTTTTAGTTAAATCCCTAACTCTCAGACTCAAGGATATCCTGTTTAAATGGGTCGTTTTTCTTCTCAGACATGTAGTCTAGGTAATGGAAGATGGAATAGAGTTGGGAATAGTTAGTTGCAAGAGCTGAGAAAGGCTGTTTTGCCCCAGGACTGAAGGATTTGATGTATTAATGGGTTGCTCTGATGTAATGGAAGGTTGGAATTTAGGTAGGAACCAGCAGTGTTCTAGGTTTGATCAACATATGCTCCAATTCTATGCAATCTTCGACCTAGATGTTATGACGCCAATCTGGTATGTGTTGGTACTGGATGGCCGTGGCATATTTTGTGATGGGGAACCCTCCTTTCAAATGAAGGATGCATTCCCACCACATCAGCTAGACTTCAAAAATGGGGAACAATTTGAACAACTTACATGTAATAAACATGCAATTCCTTAAGATCCATTTTGTAGCAGAGAGTAAAACACCAAGACAGCCATCTTTTAACTTGACAAATTTAGCACAGGGTAATTAAATGAGCATCTTAAAGCTACTAATTCTGCAAAACTACAGATATTAGTTCCTAGTCAACTAGCTTTCAAGAACTAGTAGATATAAAACATCAGTGAATAATCCCATGTGTGATTAGCTAGAACGTAGGTATAAGTATTAACCTTCATTTTGGAATGTGTGAGTCCCGATCAAAAAGCAGACTGTTGGCTTCTGTTTCATTCCCACATAAACAGCCATTAAAAATGCTCTTTAAAAAAGTCCCATCCAAAAATAAACAATTGGGTCTTCCCATAAAGAAAGTTCTTCTAGTGTGTACCCACCTTATTACTATGGGTCACAGAGATCAATAACATCAGGACACTTTATTTTGGGACAAGACACGTGTATTTACCGCTGAGACATTACTATGGGTCACAGAGATCAATAAGTGCTTAATGGGTAATTAGAGTACTCCATTTTAACCCCTAACAATTGTCCATAGCAAGTATTCCCGTTTCCTATTACAAGTACTCTAGTACAGTATCTGTATTTCTAGGCTCGTGGTTCTCTATTTTGCAGCTGATATTAGGCTCAGGAGTATTTTACTTCTTGGAAAGTTAATAGGACCTTGTTATTTGTTTAACTTAAATAATACATTGTGATGATGTCATTACTGAGAAGGACAAGCTTACATTAATGTGGATGTAATGACATGCTCACCTCAGAAGTCTCATCTCATACAGCCAATCACCTCACCTCATAGGTAGTCACATTCTTCTCACTCAATCACTTTACCTCACTTTAAGTAACTCACCACACACTAAGAAGTTTCATCTTATATAGTCATTCCCGTCTCCTCTCACTCATTAGCTCTCCTCACTTCCCTCAAAAACTCACCCACCTCTACTCGTATACTCACTCACTTACCTCCTCACACACTCCCCATGCACACACCTCTCCTTAAACACTCACCTTCCTCACTCCCCTCATACACTCACACCCTCCCCTCACTTACCTCCTTACACACTCAACTTCCTCACTCCCCTCATGTACTCACAACCTATTGTCACTTACCTCCTCACACTCACCTTCCTTACTCCCCTCATACACTCACAACCTCCCCTCACTTACCTCCTCACACACTCCCCCTCATACACTCACAACCTCCCCTCACTTACCTCCTCACACACTCCCCTCATACACTCACAACCTCCCCTCACTTAACTCCTCACACACTCACCTTCCTCACTCCCTTCATACACTCACAACCTCCCCTCACTTACTTCCTCACACACTCACCTTCCTCACTCCCCTCATACACTCAAAATACCCCCTCACTCTCCTCATACACTCACAACCTCCCCTCACTTACCTCCTCACACACTCACCTTTCTCACTCCCCTCATACACTCACAACCTCCCCTCACTCTCCTCATACACTCATAACCTCCCCTCACTTACCACCTCACACACTCCCCATCCTCACTCTCCTCATACACATTTACAACCTCCCCTCACTTACCTCCTCACACACTCACCTTCCTCACTCCCCTCATACACTCTCCTCACATACTCACCTTCCTCATACACTCTCCTCACACACTCACCTTCCTCACTCTCCTCACACACTCACCTTCCTCACTCCCCTCATACACTCTGCTCACTTACCTCCTCACACACTCACCTACCTCACTCCCCTCACACACTCACCTTCCTCACTCCCCTCATACACTCACAACCTCCCCTCACTTACCTCCTCACACACTCACCATCCTGTCTCCTCATACACTCACAACCTCCCCTCACTTACCTCCTCACACACTCACCTTCCTCACTTCCCTCATACACTCTCCTAACTTACCTCCTCACACACTCATCTTACTCACTCTTCTCATACACTCTGCTCACTTACCTCCTCACACACTCACCTACCTCACACTGTCCTCACTTACCTCCTCACACACTCAACTTACTCACTCCCCTCATACACTCACAACCTCCCCTCACTTACCTCCTCACACACTCAACTTACTCACTCCCCTCATACACTCACAACCTCCCCTCACTTACCTCCACACACACTCACCTTCCTCACTCTCCTCATACACTCTCCTCACTTACCTCCTCACACACTCACCTTCTTCACTTCCCTCATACACTCTCCTAACTTACCTCCTCACACACTCATCTTACTCACTCTTCTCATACACTCTGCTCACTTACCTCCTCACACACTCACCTACCTCACACTGTCCTCACTTACCTCCTCACACACTCAACTTACTCACTCCCCTCATACACTCACAACCTCCCCTCACTTACCTCCTCACACACTCACCTTCCTCACTCTCCTCATACACTCTGCTCACTTACCTCCTCACACTCACCTACCTCACTCCCCTCATACACCCTGCTCACTTACCTCCTCACACACTCACCTTCCTCACTCCCCTCATGCACTCACAACCTACCGTCACTTACCTCCTCACACACTCACCTTCCTCACTCCACTCATACACTCACAACCTCCCCTCACATTTACCTTCCTCACTCCCCTCATACACTCACAACCTCCCCTCACTTACCTCCACACACACTCACCTTCCTCACTCCCCTCATACACTCTCCTCACTTACCTTCTCACACACCTCATACACTCTGCTCACTTACCTCCTCACACACTCACCTTCCTCAATCCCCTCATACACACACAACCTCCCCTCACTTACCTCCTCACACACTCACCTTCCTCACTCCCCTCATACACTCTCCTCACTTACCTCCTCACACACTCACCTTCCTCACTCTTCTCATACTCTGCTCACTTACCTCATCACACACTCACCTACCTCACTCCCCTCATACACTCTACTCACTTACCTCCTCACACACTCACCTTCCTCACTCCCCTCATACACTATCCTCACACACTCACCTTCCTCACTCCCCTCATACACTCACAACCTCCCCTCACTTACCTCCTCACACACTCACCATCCTCACTCTCCTCATACACTCACAACCTCCCCTCACTTACCTCCTCACACACTCACCTTCCTCACTCCCCTCATACACTCACCTTCCTTACTCCCCTCATACACTCACCTTCCTTACTCCCCTCATACACTCACAACCTCCCCTCACTTACCTCCTCACACACTCATCTTCCTCAATCCCCTCATCCACTCTGCTCACTTACCTCCTCACACACTCACCTTCTTCACTCCCCTCATACACTCAAAATCTCCTGTCACACACTCTCCTCACTTACCTCCTCACACACTCACCTTCCTCACTCTCCTCATACACTCTGCTCACTTACCTCCTCACACACTCACCTACCTCACGCCCCTCATACACTCTTCTCACTTACCTCCTCACACACTCACCTTCCTAACTCCCCTCATGCACTCACAACCTACCGTCACTTACCTCCTCACACACTCACCTTCCTCACTCCTCATACACTCTGCTCACTTCCTCACACACACACCTACCTCACACTCTCCTCACTTACCTCCTCACACACTCAACTTACTCACTCCCCTCATACACTCACAACCTCCCCTCACTTACCTCCACACACACTCACCTTCCTCACTCCCCTCATACACTCACAACCTCCCCTCACTTACCTCCTCACACTCACCTTCCTCACTCCCCTCATACACTCTCCTCACTTACCTTCTCACACACTCACCTTCCTCACTCCCCTCATACACTCTGCTCACTTACCTCCTCACACACTCACCTTCCTCACTCTCCTCATACACTCTCCACACTTACCTTCTCACACACTCCCCTCATACACTCTGCTCACTTACCTCCTCACACACTCACCTTCCTCAATCCCCTCATACACTCTCCACACTTACCTTCTCACACACTCCCCTCATACACTCTGCTCACTTACCTCCTCACACACTCACCTTCCTCAATCCCCTCATACACTCACAACCTCCCCTCACTTACCTCCTCACACACTCACCTTCCTCACTCCCCTCATACACTCTCCTCACTTACCTCCTCACACACTCACCTTCCTCACGCCCCTCATACACTCTCCTCACTTACCTCCTCACACACTCACCTTCCTCACTCCCCTCATGCACTCACAACCTACCGTCACTTACCTCCTCACACACTCACCTTCCTTACTCCCCTCATACACTCACAACCTCCCCTCACTTACCTCCTCACACACTCACCTTCCTCACTCCCCTCATACACTCACAACCTCCCCTCACTTACCTCCACACACACTCACCTTCCTCACTCCCCTCATACACTCACAACCTCCCCTCACTTACCTCCTCACACACTCACCTTCCTCACTCCCCTCATACACTCTCCTCACTTACCTTCTCACACACTCACCTTCCTCACTCCCCTCATACACTCTGCTCACTTACCTCCTCACACACTCACCTTCCTCAATCCCCTCATACACTCACAACCTCCCCTCACTTACCTCATCACACACTCACCTACCTCACTCCCCTCATACGCTCTACTCACTTACCTCCTCACAAACTCACCTTCCTCACTCCCCTCATACACTATCCTCACACACTCACCTTCCTCACTCCCCTCATACACTCACAACCTCCCCTCACTTACCTCCTCACACACTCACCATCCTCACTCTCCTCATACACTCACAACCTCCCCTCACTTACCTTCCTCACTCCCCTCATACACTCACCTTCCTCACTCCCCTCATACACTCACCTTCCTTACTCCCCTCATACACTCACAACCTCCCCTCACTTACCTCCTCACACACTCATCTTCCTCAATCCCCTCATCCACTCTGCTCACTTACCTCCTCACACACTCACCTTCTTCACTCCCCTCATACACTCAAAACCTCCTGTCACACACTCTCCTCACTTACCTCCTCACACACTCACCTTCCTCACTCTCCTCATACACTCTGCTCACTTACCTCCTCACACACTCACCTTCCTCACTCCCCTCATGCACTCACAACCTACCGTCACTTACCTCCTCACACACTCACCTTCCTCACTCTCCTCATACACTCTGCTCACTTACTTCCTCACACACACACCTACCTCACACTCTCCTCACTTACCTCCTCACACACTCAACTTACTCACTCCCCTCATACACTCACAACCTCCCCTCACTTACCTCCTCACACTCACCTTCCTCACTCCCCTCATACACTCTCCTCACTTACCTTCTCACACACTCACCTTCCTCACTCCCCTCATACACTCTGCTCACTTACCTCCTCACACACTCACCTTCCTCAATCCCCTCATACACTCACAACCTCCCCTCACTTACCTCCTCACACACTCACCTTCCTCACTCCCCTCATACACTCTCCACACTTACCTTCTCACACACTCCCCTCATACACTCTGCTCACTTACCTCCTCACACACTCACCTTCCTCAATCCCCTCATACACTCACAACCTCCCCTCACTGACCTCCTCACACACTCACCTTCCTCACTCCCCTCATACACTCTCCTCACTTACCTCCTCACACACTCACCTTCCTCACTCCCCTCATACACTCTCCTCACACACTCACCTTCCTCACGCCCCTCATACACTCTCCTCACTTACCTCCTCAAACACTCACCTTCCTCACTCCCCTCATGCACTCACAACCTACCGTCACTTACCTCCTCACACACTCACCTTCCTTACTCCCCTCATACACTCACAACCTCCCCTCACTTACCTCCTCACACACTCACCTTCCTCACTCCCCTCATACACTCACAACCTCCCCTCACTTACCTCCACACACACTCACCTTCCTCACTCCCCTCATACACTCACAACCTCCCCTCACTTACCTCCTCACACACTCACCTTCCTCACTCCCCTCATACACTCTCCTCACTTACCTTTTCACACACTCACCTTCCTCACTCCCCTCATACACTCTGCTCACTTACCTCCTCACACACTCACCTTCCTCAATCCCCTCATACACTCACAACCTCCCCTCACTTACCTCCTCACACACTCACCTTCCTCACTCCCCTCATACACTCTCCTCACTTACCTCCTCACACACTCACCTTCCTCACTCTCCTCATACACTCTGCTCACTTACCTCATCACACACTCACCTACCCCACTCCCCTCATACACTCTACTCACTTACCTCCTCACACACTCACCTACCTCACACTCTCCTCACTTACCTCCTCACACACTCAACTTACTCACTCCCCTCATACACTCACAACCTCCCCTCACTTACCTCCACACACACTCACCTTCCTCACTCCCCTCATACACTCACAACCTCCCCTCACTTACCTCCTCACACACTCACCTTCCTCACTCCCCTCATACACTCTCCTCACTTACCTTCTCACACACTCACCTTCCTCACTCCCCTCATACACTCTGCTCACTTACCTCCTCACACACTCACCTTCCTTACTCCCCTCATACACTCACAACCTCCCCTCACCTCCTCACACACTCACCTTCCTCACTCTCCTCATACACTCTCCTCACTTACGTCCTCACACACTCACCTTCCTCACTCCCCTCACTTACCTCCTCACACACTCACCTTCCTCGCTCTCCTCATACACTCACAACCTCCCCTCACTTACCTCCTCACACACTCCCCTCACTTACCTCCTCACACACTCATCTACCTCACTCCCCTCACTTACCTCCTCACACACTCACCTACCTCACTCCCCTCATACACTCGCCTCACTTACCTACTCACACACTCACTTCCTCACTCCCCTTGTACACTCTCCTCACTTATCTCCTCACACACTCACCTTCCTCACTCCCCTCATACACTCACAACCTCCCCTCACTTACCTCCTCACACACTCACCTTCCTCACTCTCCTCATACACTCACCTTCCTCACTCTCCTCATACACTCACAACCTCCCCTCACTTACCTCCTCACAAACTCACCTTCCTCACTCCCCTCATACACTCTCCTCACCCTCACTCTCCTCATACACTCTCCTCACACTCACCTTCCTCACTCCCCTCATACACTCACAACCTCCCCTCACTTACCTCCTCACAAACTCACCTTCCTCACTCTCCTCATACACTCTCCTCACCCTCACTCTCCTCATACACTCTCCTCACACTCACCTTCCTCACTCCCCTCATACACTCACAACCTCCCCTCACTTACCTCCTCACAAACTCACCTTCCTCACTCCCCTCATACACTCTCCTCACCCTCACTCTCCTCATACACTCTCCTCACACTCACCTTCCTCACTCCCCTCATACACTCACAACCTCCCCTCACTTACCTCCTCACACACTCACCTTCCTCACTCCCCTCACACACTCACCTTCCTCACTCCCCTCACACACTCACCTTCCTCACTCCCCTCACACACTCACCTTCCTCACTCTCCTCATACACTCTCCTCATACACTCACAACCTCCCCTCACCTCCTCACACACTCACCTTCCTCACTCCCCTCATACACTCTCCTCACCCTCACTCTCCTCACACTCACCTTCCTCACTCTCCTCATACACTCACAACCTCCCCTCACCGCCTCACACACTCACCTTCCTCACTCCCCTCATACACTCTCCTCACTTATCTCCTCGCACACTCACCTTCCTCACTCTCCTCACACACTCACCTTCCTCACTCCCCTCATACACTCACAACCTCCCCTCGCTTACCTCCTCACACACTCACCATCCTCACTCTCATCATACACTCTCCTCCTCACACACTCACCTTCCTCACTCCCCTCACTTACCTTCTCCCACGTGTATTTCCCTCCAACCGCTCTCAGTTGCACAGCAACAAAGACACCAACAACCTCTCGCGAGATGCGCGTGATATCAGCGCAGCGTGCAGTCCCTGCAGTGTAACTCTGTGCTGGAGTCAGTGGAGTCTCGCGAGATGTCTGTTCCCGCCTTCACTCTGGCTGATCTCGGGGTTGAGTTTGATTTACAAATGTCACCCAGTTTGGGAGGGTTGGTGTTCTAGACTCGCACTGGATTAGTCTGCTTTTATTTTTACCCCACACAGATCCTGTGTTACATAGATATGAGGGCTCTGAGTGGGCCCCACAGTCACCTCATGTTATATTTAGGGGTTTATATTTATATCTTCCCAAACACTAACTGTTATAGATTTATATTTATATGGAACAAGCAAGATGCACCCCCCATGTATCTGATACCCGGCCTAGGCAATGTATGAGCTTCTAGATTAGTGTCAAATAGTTTCATTATTTCATATATTACTAAGGAATAGTATGAAGAGGAGGTAGCCATGAGTGTCCAGTAATACATGAATAATCAGTATTGCAGTATATAGTGATACCCTTTTATTTATAAATTAATGTTTGTCTAATAGGACCTATCCTGTTATGTGCACGCCGCTTCAGCTCTGGGAAGCGCGTTGTGGACGTCCTGATTTATCTGTCTGTTAGAGATAGGGTAAGCGGGTTAGGGCCAGGGTGTAGGGGGTTAAGTTTAGAGCCGTTCACTGGTGTAGGGGGTTAGGGCCGCCAAGGGGTGTTTGGGATTAGGGAGTACATCGGGACGCGAGCCCGCCCGGCACCAGGAGGCTTCCGTGCGTGCACATAACAGGATAGATCTGTCTAATAAAAAGGTATCACTATATATGTAATAGGATGGATAGTGTATCATACCTAGACATGGAATAGGATGGATAGTTGTTCTAATCCATAAGGTTATCTTGGCAAAAAACACTGGAGTGCGTTGCCAGTTCCCTTTCCAGTGGATTGTGATTTGTCTGATCTCTCTGCTATGACCTGCCCATCATGGGTGATCCTACATAGCTCACAGCTTCATTGAGATACACAAGCCCCTTCACCACGACAAGGTAGTGATTCAGAAGGGATACATATAAATACCATCACATATAATGTACATATTATATACAACAATCTATATTTGAATGGGTGCGTTTTGGTGCTGCACAATAGTGATGTTTTTACACATTATTTGCTTGAAGGGCCATGTACTACACTGTAAGTCCTCTCCATGGTGTGAGAGCACAAGCTTACATGTTAAAATGATTTTTAATTACACTAAAAAAACTAAAGTTTTATGTTTTTTTACATAACAAAGTGTAGCCTACTGACATTTTATGATTAATAACAGATGCCACATGATGAGCACACTGATTTATAGCAGGTTTTTCCTGAGCTCAGGAATGCAGTCAAATGTTAACCTATAACTGACCGGTTTAGGGGATTCCAGCATATCATGCTTTGCACAGATGTATTTGTTAAGGGTATTTTTCATTCAGTCAATAAAATATTTAGTTTTTCAATTCAACTGTATTTGTATTTTATTTCTGGTTATTTTTCCTTGATCAAATCCTTATCAGGTACCCTGTTTTTTAATTTACATAAGATAGGATTTTTCTTTTATAATCCTTTTGTCTGTTTATAGTTTTGTTTATTCATACTCATTCATTCACTTGAGTACCTGATAACGATTTGATCAAGGAAAAATAACCAGAAATTAAATACAAATACAGTTGAATTGAAAAACTAAATATTTTATTGACTGAAGCATAATAAAGTAATTAAATAAGAAAGCTTTAGGATAAGTTTATTAATGTTTATTTTTGGAGTCTGACATGCCTGGTTTTGATACAAATGTTTCCCACATTACTTCCCTTTCTTTATTCCCAAATCCATTTTATATTTCCCTTGCATCCTTATATCATCCTTCCCCTTTAAATAATAATAAAACATAGGGCCCGGGAGCTAGATTAGACAAGACGTCATGTACATGTTATTGTGTTCTGTCTTATAAACATGATATTGTGTAATGTGCTTTCTTTGCAGAATCTTGCTCCACCGGATATACAGTGTCATATTATGAAAATATTTACAGCAAAAAACGTCTTTCCTGTATTCAAATAGCCTCCGTGAGATAAAAAGCCTGGCCTCCTTGGTCCATTACACAAATAAGAAATTGAATTTACTTCAGTCTTTTGAAAGTAATATATTATTATTATTAATATTTATTTGTATCGCGCCAACATATTCCGTAGCGTTGTACAGGGGATAAGGACAAGGAAGAATACAATGTTAACAAACTGCAGAAAAATGGAGGGCATATTCAATTGATTTAATAACTTCTCCGACATCCGTAATACTAATCTCTTGTCGTTCACATCCTATCCCACAAATTGAATATTTAGTGTCTCTGCCTCTATGGAAGTATCTCAAGGTTTAGCCTTATGCCGAATGATCTCTATATACATACACAACCTGCATCCTGTGCCGTTCCCTTCATGTTCCTTCAATCTTTCCCACCACCAGTATCTTTTCTCGGCAGTCAATGATATGGACAAAATATTTGAATTTCAGCCTCATGGTCAAATCTTTCAGTGAACAGTTTGTCTTGATTTCCTGTAATATTGATTGGATTTTCCTGCAGTCCTTGGGACTCTAAGCGTTTTCTCCGACACCTATACAAGGCCCTTAATAGCAGTGCACCAGAAGACATTTTTTCCTTATATCCACTCTACTCATAACCTAAATCTTTTCTTCCCTTGAGTTACCTCCCGTACTGTCAATTTACAGAGGTCTCCTGCGGATTTCCTTCGCTATATCTGCATCACGGATGCTCCATATTATGGTTTCTCATAGGCCAACTTCTGTTCTCCATCTACTCTTCCTACTTTGGCTTCCTGATAAATCTTTCAGCACAATATCTATACATCTCTTTACCAGCATGTCATAAAAAAAATGAAATTTTAGAAAATTGAAAAAGAAATAACTTAATTTGGCATAAAATGATCGTTTGGCTTATGAAAAGCACAGTCTGTTCATACAGTAATAATAATTTGCTATAAGCACTTAGCACTTTGATGTTATTCAGCAGAGATAAGATATAGGGCACTTGGTTACTTTAAATAAATAGTATATTTCCTGAACTAGGGGTACATATTCCAATCGACTATACCACCATTATAAGGATTATGATGAATGTATTCAAAGCATATCCCCCATATAAGAGCGGATACCCTGAAGCTTTCATCAGTGCTCGTTGTGCATTTTTAAGATGTTTTTTTTTTTTTAAAGAAAATGTAATACAGCTAAGTTTTAATATTATTCTCTCATGGGAGATTAGGTAAAAGACGTGATGTGCACGTCAATAAAGATCTGTTTTCTTTGATCATTTTGTACAATAATTATAAAATTAAACTGTAAGGAACACCTGAAGTGTAAGGAACGACTTTGATTTTGCCAGTTTATGAATGAGTGAAACAGAAGAAACCTTCAATGTTTTGTCTTCCAGTGTCAGAGACACAACGCACCGATTACCATATAACAAGTAAGGGACAAAGAGGAGGAGGACCAGGAGTCAATGAATACACTTGAAATGTAATGATCGTTTTCTGACTTTCTTTTGCTTCCTCATCTTTTGTATTCACTACAGTAATTGTGGACTTCTAAAAACTGAAGGTTTTCCTGGATTGCAACAAGCTTTTCACATGTTAATTTATTTCTTGATTTGGAGTATTTCCAAACGGTGATCAGTTTCTTTCACATGCCGCAGAAGACGGAGGAATCTGAAGTAGAAGGGGAAAAAAATCAGCATTTTTTTTTTTTTCCCCTGGGTTTTCACATCTGATCCTACCACCATGGACCAGCCATGGAATTAAAAAAAATGCTGGCCCTCAATCTAATCTTATGCCTGAAAAGTTTATCTTTTATTTTGAATATATATTGATATTTATTTTAATTTGTAACTTTCTGATTATTTTTTTAAATAAAAATAAAGTGTATTGAAAGATTCTTATGTCCCATGGTTTAAATTTCCCCTGTGACCTATGTCAGTGCTCAGCTTTACTGCCTCCTTGTAGTAATGATAGCCCAGGTAATAATGACTCCACATATGGAGGGTTATTAGAGATAGTCGTCTTATCATTGTCCATGTCAGTCTTGCCCATTCACTGATTTATGCCCATTTTAAATCCTATAGACTATCCCGAGAGATAATCTGTGCATTCCAGATTGCATGAACTGGCCAAGCCACAGCAGAAGTCTAGGGTCATATGTCATTTACGTAACTGGGATTCCAAACCCCTCATGAGTAGAGGACACGTGACATTGGTAGCTTCGTGTCTTATACAATGTTGTCAGACGCACTATGTCAATATGTTTATGCAATTTTGATATCTAAATGTAGCAGTGAGTCGACCAGATCAGTGTATTTGTCTTTGGGGTGTACATTATGCATTGTACTTTTAAAGACTATAACTGCTTGAACTTCAGGTGACCTCAAGTCCCGAGCTATTTACCAGCGGGGGTGTAGTGTATCCCGGCAGACTCTGTTGCGTTTCAGTGTTTTCTAGTTTGTCTTGTCCCATATTGCTGCCACCACGGTAGATTCCTTGCTCTTTGTGCCTTAGGGAGTTTAGCTACACCCTACTGATGAGGCCCATCTAAGACCCAGAAGTGGGGTTTGCTGTTTCTCATTTTCATGAAATAATTACCCAGTATTTTGGTGCTGGATCACTCTTCTGGGTGAGCTCAGACTGATATACTACAGGATATTTCTCCCAAGACACAAGTGGCGAAAAGTGGCAGCTCTGAGAGTATTATGTCCATAGCACTAGCCTATTAAGGTCAGTTTGTTATCTTGATTGAGCTCCTCTATTTTTGTTGTTGTTGTTGTTGTTGGAAAGAGAAAGTGAGGATGGAAACTAAAACATGTTGCAATGTGTCACTGGCAAAAATGGGGCCTCCATACATATAATCATAGTGTTTATAATGGTCCGGCTCTCAAAGTGGACATCAACTGTTTAGAAAGTTTAGTCAGCCATTGCTTTAGAGCACTTACATTTGAAAGAGAGGGTCTCATTGTTTTCAGTTGAGGCTCAGTGGCGGCTGCAACAAAATCCTATTGTATAGTGTACGTCAGTCTTTTGTGAGTTTTCAATCTTGTAATAAATCAACATGTACATATGCTTTTAAGCTCAAGACAGGGCCCTTCACTTTTTTGCCATGTATTAATATTTCGGTTTTCATTGTACTTGCGCTACTGAATATGTTGGCATAATAATAATACATGGTCCAGAGAGCAGAATGGGGTATAGCCTATTTACAGCCTGCACCTCCACAGCAGGAAATTGAGATATTTTCAATGTGATTATAGGGGCTGGGAAATCCCAAATTGTTTATTATGCCTTTTAAAACCAGCATAATGGACCCACAGTGAAACTTTGCCAATCGTCTCAAACGGGGGGAAAAAAATTCCTTCCTGACCCCAGATACTGGCGATCGGATTCCTCTCTTGATCAGCACTCTCTCTCTCTAATTATCCAGGATAACCCTGAATGCCCTTTTTGATTAGAAAGAAATCCAGTCCCCCAACACTTCAATTCAAAGGCATTCATTCTACGGCGATCAGCCTTCTTTATGGTCCAGATTTCTAACTATGTGGAACTTTGTTGTTGATTTAATGTCTTTACTTTTTACCAGCATGTCCAGACTTGCCATAGCTTTATACATAAGAAGCAAAAGTATTTTAATTTCATGGCTGCAGTTGCCATCTGCCGAGATCTTGGAGCCCAAGAAAATAAAATCTGTCACTGCCTCCAATTCTTCTCCATATGAACTAAATTACGGTTTAGAAGGTCCCTATTGTTACCCTCCAAGTCCTTTTGCAGTTCATCCTCAAGTCCTCGGTTCACATACCCATCGGTGCTGCAGGTTCAGGCCTGTTCCAACGATGCCGCCATATTCCCTCTTGTTTGCTTTTCCAGCTCCTGTCATCATGTACACAGGTATGAACAAACACAGTCGCGTCTTGTGTATAAATAGCCCAGCAATGCCGACATTCCTGTATTTCAGCTCTCGGCTTCCAATAACCTTCGTGGTGCCAGTTCCCACAAAACCTCTCAGTCTCAGAGCTGCTGTTGTGTTGGTCTCCATGTTCTCATGTATGGGACGTGCTCTGGTCGCAGAACATTGTGATATTTAGCTCTATTTCTACATGACCCAAAGTGTAGATACATACCAGGAATATGAGCTGACTGGCCATCACCTTGCAGGTACTGTAGGGACCTGATTATTTTATAATTACTTTTGTTTAAATTTTGCACTATTTAATAATGTTTGTTCGACTAACAGAGGTTGATGTATTAATGGTGCAATGCACCAGGGCCCTCCTCTTGGGGGGCTAGCCAGCATACCCTATGCCCGATGCAGAGTGCGCACATTTGCTGCTTCTTGCACAGCAGGCTTTTGTAGTGAGGTCACCAGCTGTCCTTAAAGGGAGCCCAACACAAGCCCTCCATTCACTATCTCTGCCACGAGTGGCTAGTATTGTACCATGCACGGTGTGGCATATTATATGATCTTCAATATCTGAGCTATATATGATAATGTGTCACCACAAACTACTGTGGTACATTTTTATTATAGGCTTTATCTTATTGTATTCTGCTTTCACACACACTATGTTTTCCGTTGCTGAAACACACCCGTGTGCACGTCATGTAATTGAATCTGTCATATTAGGTCATCAGTTAATTACAAGGTAAATCCTGGTGTATACATTCTAATGATTATTATCATAATTTATTTAATAACTTAGGTATTCTCCCTATTGATTTACAAGGGTACAGTAACCTAGGTCCTGTAATGTATGAGAAAACAAATGCAGAAAATACAAACCTAATACAATACTGCAAACAAATCAAATAAGATAAACAGCACAGGTTCAGACAACTGTCTCACTGTCACTGTGAAGCTTAGTGAATCT
Source organism: Discoglossus pictus (assembly GCA_027410445.1). Lineage (NCBI taxonomy): Eukaryota > Metazoa > Chordata > Amphibia > Anura > Alytidae > Discoglossus > Discoglossus pictus. Next base: position 131,147,615 of record CM050171.1, read on the forward strand.
GGGCAGATTCCCATGGAGTCCTTGGGTGTGCTGTCCTAGAGACTGTCCTGGAGGGAAGGTGTAAGGTTCAGGTAGAATTTGTGAGCCCTGGAGCTTGTTTTGGTGAGAGGTTTGGGGAACAGGGGACTAAGAGACAGAGCATACGTGGACTAGGGGACAGATCGGGGTATGCGTGGACTAGGGGACAGATTGGGGTACGCGTGGAATAGGGGACAGATCGGGGTACGCGTGGACTAGGGGACAGATCGGGGTACGCGTGGACTAGGGGACAGATCGGGGTACGCGTGGACTAGGGGACAGATCGGGGTATGCATTGACTAGGGGACGGAGCGGGGTATGCGTGGACTAGGGGACAGATCGGGGTACGCGTGGACTAGGGGACAGATCGGGGTACGCGTGGACTAGGGGACAGATCGGGGTATGCGTGGACTGGGGGACTGAGCGGGGTACGCGTGGACTAGGGGACAGATCGGGGTACGCATGGACTAGGGGACGCAGCGGGGTATGCGTGGACTAGGGGACGGATCGGGGTATGCATGGACTGGGAGACGGAGCGGGGTACGCGTGGACTAGGGGAAGGAGCGGGGTACGCGTGGACTAGGGGAAAGATCGGGGTACGCGTGGACTAGGGGACAGATCGGGGTACGTGTGGACTAGGGGACAGATCGGGGTACGCGTGGACTAGGGGACAGATCGGGGTACGCGTGGACTAGGGGACGGAGCGGGGTACGCATGGACTAGGGGATGGAGCGGGGTATGAGTGGACTAGGGGACAGATCGGGGTATGCGTGGACTAGGGGACGTAGCGGGGTACGAGTGGACTAGGGGACAGATCGGGGTACGCGTGGACTAGGGGACGGAGCGGGGTACGCGTGGACTAGGGGACAGATCGGGGTATGCGTGGACTGGGGGACGGAGCGGGGTACGCGTGGACTGGGGGACAGATCGGGGTACACGTGGACTAGGGGACAGATCGGGGTACGCGTGGACTAGGGGACAGATCGGGGTACGCGTGGACTAGGGGACGGATCGGGGTATGCGTGGACTAGGGGACGGATCGGGGTACGCGTGGACTGGGGGACGGAGCGGGGGACGCGTGGACTGGGGGACGGAGCGGGGTACGCGTGGACTGGGGGACGGAGCGGGGTACGCGTGGACTAGGGGACAGATCGGGGTACGCGTGGACTAGAGGACGGAGCGGGGTACGCGTGGACTAGGGGACAGATCGGGGTACGCGTGGACTAGGGGACAGATCGGGGTACGCGTGGACTGGGGGACTGAGCGGGGTATGCGTGGACTAGGGGACAGATCGGGGTACGCGTGGACTAATGGACGCAGCAGGGTATGCGTGGACTAGGGGACGGATCGAGGTATGCATGGACTGGGGGACGGAGCGGGGTATGCGTGGACTAGGGGACAGATCGGGGTACGCGTGGACTAGGGGACAGATCGGGTTACACGTGGACTAGGGGACGGAGTGGGGTACGCGTGTACTAGGGGACAGATCGGGGTATGCGTGGACTAGGGGACAGATCGGGGTATGCGTGGACTAGGGGACTGTGCGGGGTATGCGTGGACTAGGGGACGGAGCGGGGTATGCGTGGACTAGGGGACGGATCGGGGTATGCATGGACTGGGAGACGGAGCGGGGTGTGCGTGGACTAGGGGACGGAGCGGGGTGTGCGTGGACTAGGGGACAGATCGGGGTACGTGTGGACCAGGGGACAGATCGGGGTACGCGTGGACTAGGGGACAGATCAGGGTATGCGTGGACTAGGGGACGGAGCGGGGTACGCATGGACTAGGGGATGGAGCGGGGTATGAGTGGACTAGGGGACAGATCGTGGTATGCGTGGACTAGGGGACGTAGCGGGGTACGAGTGGACTAGGGGGCGGAGCGGGGTACGCGTGGACTCAGGGATGGGTACTAGGTGTCAGAACCGGGCACGCATGGACTAGGGGATGGAGCGGGGTATGAGTGGACTAGGGGGCGGAGCGGGGTACGCATGGACTAGGGGGCGGAGCGGGGTACGCGTGGACTAAGGGACAGATCGAGGTACGCGTGGACTAGGGGACAGATCGGGGTATGCGTGGACAAGGGGACAGATCGGGGTATGCGTGGACTAGGGGATGGAGCGGGGTACGCGTGGACTAGGGGACGTAGCAGGGTACGAGTGGACTAGGGGGCGGAGCAGGGTACGCGTGGACTCGGGGACGGGTACTAGGTGTCAGAACCGGGTACACATGGACTAGGGGATGGAGCGGGGTATGAGTGGACTAGGGGATGGAGCAGGATACGTGTGGACTAGGGGACGGAGCAGGGTACGCGTGGACTGGGGGACGGAGCGGGGTACGCCTGGACTAGGGGACAGATCGGGGTATGCGTGGACTAGGGGACAGATCGGGGTATGCGTGGACTGGGGGACTGAGCGGGGTATGCGTGGACTAGGGGACAGATCGGGGTACGCGTGGACTAGGGGACGGAGCGGGGTATGCGTGGACTAGGGGACAGATCGGGGTATGCGTGGACTGGGGGACAGATCGGGGTACGCGTGGACTAGGGGACAGATCGGGGTACGCGTGGACTAGGGGATGGAGCGGGGTATGCGTGGACTAGGGGACGGATCGGGGTATGCGTGGACTGGGAGACGGAGCAGGGTATGCGTGGACTAGGGGACAGATCGGGGTACGCGTGGACTAGGGGACGGAGCGGGGTATGCGTGGACTAGGGGACAGATCGGGGTACGCGTGGACTAGGGGATGGAGCGGGGTATGCGTGGACTAGGGGACAGATCGGGGTATGCGTGGACTGGGGGACAGATCGGGGTACGCGTGGACTAGGGGACAGATCGGGGTATGCGTGGACTAGGGGATGGAGCGGGGTATGCGTGGACTAGGGGACGGATCGGGGTATGCGTGGACTGGGAGACGGAGCAGGGTATGCGTGGACTAGGGGACAGATCGGGGTAAGCGTGGACTAGGGGACGGATCGGGGTATGCGTGGACTAGGGGATGGAGCGGGGTACGCATGGACTAGGGGACGGAGTGGGGTACTAGGGGACGGAGCGGAGTACTAGGGGACGGAGCGGGGTACTAGGGGACGGAGTGGGGTACTAGGGGACGGAGCGGGGTACTAGGGGACGGAGTGGGGTATGCGTGGACTAGGGGACGGAGTGGGGTACTAGGGGACAGAGTGGGGTATGCGTGGACTAGGGGACGGAGTGGGGTACTAGGGGACAGAGTGGGGTACTAGGGGACGGAGTGGGGTATGCGTGGACTAGGGGACGGAGTGGGGTACTAGGGGACAGAGTGGGGTACTAGGGGACGGAGTGGGGTATGCGTGGACTAGGGGACGGAGCGGGGTACTAGGGGACGGAGTGGGGTATGCGTGGACTAGGGGACGGAGTGGGGTACTAGGGGACAGAGTGGGGTATGCGTGGACTAGGGGACGGAGAGGACACACAGCACGCTGGAGATGATGGAGTACCATGCCTAGCACACACTTTCCTCTCTCTCGGGTGTGTCTATTCCTCATTCCTTAGGACCGGTCTGACTTGTCTTAGGGGGTAAATTAACAATAAGCTTCATTTAAATGTTCCTAGTGATGATGTCACACGTGATATCTCCTGGAGGTTTCCTAATACTGAAGGTCTAGCTGGCCTCCTGCATGGAGAGTAGTCCTATATGTCACCTGGTATTATATGTGATGTTTCCTAGCAGGTCCCCTACATGGAGAGTGTGACGTGATAATATATGGATCCTGCTGACATCTGACCTCATCACATATGCATGCAGAGCAGGGCTTACAATTGGTTCCCTTTGAAGCCCCTATGTGACCTCTGACCCTGCAGGAGACCAGCTGTCTTGCCCCCCCCCCCCCCCCCCCTATTACACATATTCAGCAACACTGGACCTAATTCTACTATAAATATAACATTCAGATCCAGCTGTTGACCCCCATTTTTATTAGGTATTCAGGGGGTTGAAAATAATAATTGTGTGAAAGTCTTATTACGAGTCATCTTTATTGCAGCGGCTGTATAAATGGTTTCTAATGTCATATTTAGGGAAAATCCAGCTATTTTTGGGACTCTTCTTCACATTTTTGGTAGTATTCTCAGTATTTCTCACAGCTTCATTGAGGTACACAAGCCCCTTCATGAGCATACTACCACTCCAAATCCATTATGGTCTCCATTGAACCCCCCAGGCCCAAATAAGGCAAAGCTGTTTGCTCACGGGTGTGACGACACTCTTCTCGGCTTAGTGAATATTGCCCATTGTGTGATTATATTTTCCTTCGGCAAAATAAAAACGTTTCCCTTTCATTATTAGTTATTTATCTTGAAAAACAATCTCTTTACTCCATGTCAATGTAAGCAATGCGTTGATGCCATTAGTCACGTCAGATCAGTCATTAGTAAGTAGCAGCATTAAGTGTCATTAGGAAGTGACTCTGCACACACAGCATGACACCGCCTGGAGGGTATCCCTACAATTCCTGGATCACTTCCTATTATGCACAGCTTGTATAATCCTATATTCCTATATAATTATATATTTGTCAGACGACTCGTGGCAAGGCTGGCACATGTGGGTACTCATCATGGGAAGGCTGGCACACGTGGGTACTTATGGCAATGCTGGCACACGTTAGTACTCATCATGGCAAGGCTGGCACACATGGGTACTCATCATGGCAAGGCTGGCACACGTGGGTACTCTTCCTGGCAATGCTGGCACACATGGGTACTCATCATGGCAAGGCTGGCACATGTGGGTACTCATCATGGCAAGGCTGGCACACGTGGGTACTCATCATGCAAAGGCTGGCACACATGGGTACTCATCATGGCAAGGCTGGCACACGTGGGTACTCATCATAGCAAGGCTGGCACATGTGGGAATTCATCATGGCAAGGCTGGTACACATGGGTACTCGTCATGGCAAGGCTGGCACATGTGGGTACACATCATGGCAAGGCTGGCACACGTGGGTACACATCATAGCAAGCCTGGCACATGTGGGAATTCATCATGGCAAGGCTGGTACACATGGGTACTCGTCATGGCAAGGCTGGCACATGTGGGTACTCATCATGGCAAGGCTGGCACACATGGGTACTCATCATGGCAAGGCTGGCACACGTGGGTACTCATCATGGCAAGGCTGGCACATGTGGGTACTCGTCATGGCAAGGCTGGCACACATGGGTACTCATCATGGCAAGGCTGGCACATGTGGGTACTCGTCATGGCAAGGCTGGCACATGTGGGTACTCATCATGGCAAGGCTGGCACACATGGGTACACATCATGGCAAGGCTGGCACATGTGGGTACACATCATGGCAAGGCTGGCACACCTGGGTACTCGTCATGGCAAGGCTGGCACACGTGGGTACTCGTCATGGCAAGGCTGGCACACGTGGGTACTCATCATGGCAGACCTGGAAGGCTCTGCTAATCATCACAAAGATACTCTAGAAACGTTTCATTGTTTCTGATCATAGGCAGCATTAAAGGGCCCTGAAGTGCAATAAACAATTCCCTTGCTTGGCGAGTGTGTCCCAAAGTAACGATATTAGCAGCTGGGTATAAAAATGTTTTTTGCTGAAAATTAGAGTTTTTGAACATGCTGTTTATGAGCACAGGAATCCATTTTGTGTTAAAAAAAATGTAATGTCATCCTGAGAATTTTGTGATTGGGAGTTTGTAGTTATCAGTGTGGGAGGAAGGAACAGGCAGAGCCTTTGTTTGATATCTTGTTAAGATTGACATTGACACCACACCCCTTCCCCCTCGCTGCCCCAAAAGCAGACAGTTGCATCATCAGATGCAACCGCAGCTGTACAGTAATGTAACCACCCTCCCACACACTACTTCCACCAATGTATCATGGATTCCTCCAGGTCCTGCAGAGGCTTCAACACATTCATATATTTTTTTCTATTTATTTTCTATTTAAAAGCTCTCTGTATTTATTATGATTAGTGGCAGATCCGACTTTAAGCTTCCATACAGTATATATATATATATATCATGTCTTTATTTCTTATTCACATGAATTGCTGGGGAATTAGCATCACATTTATATTTTATTTAAACCCTGGTAAAGAAACGCTTGTTTGTCTTGTGGGTGATAGAATTATATTGTATATTTTTTACTATTTGTTTGTTGTTGTCGTTCAGTCATGTCCAACACTTTGTCACCCCAAGCAGATCTTGTGTCTGGTTGTGCTTATCCATATGCTTTTCATGGCAGAGACACTGGAGTGGGTTGCCAGTTCCTTCTTCGGTAGACTGTGATTTGTCTGACCTCTCTGCTATGACCTGCCCATCTTGGGTGACCCTATAGCTCACAGCTTCATTGAAGTACACAAGCCTGTTCACCATGACAAGGTAGCGATCCAGAAGGGGATTATTTGTTTCCATCGGTACAAGCGGATTACGATCTCATTCAGTATCAATGAGCCAGTAAAATAGTCCCAATATATACGGTATAAGGCGGTGTTACTGTGGCTCCTGCGGGCTGGTGTCCCTGAGGGTGCATGTATAGGAGGTTGGCCACAATGTACGGACAGGCTATCCGGAGCATGATTGGGCCAGTAATCCAATATAAACCCCAGAGCCTGGAGGAGGGTGCAGAGGGTGCAGAGCCAGACAGACCTGTCAGACAGGTGTGAGGAGGAAATCTGATCACAGTATCCTGGGACCTGAGTGTGAGAAGCAGCAACGGAGAGAGGAGACGGCACAGGGGCAAACGTAAGGGGGGCAGATACTAGAGAGGATGGGACACACCGCCAGAGGGGCAGATCCTGAGGAGGGGGCACAAGGGAGGGTGGCAGCAAACAACCGACCGGAGAGGGTACAGGGGTAAACACAGAGAGTGGGGGATTAGTTACTGACAGGGGCAAACACAAGGGGGGGGGGGTCAAACAGAAGAGGGGTATGGGGGCAGTGACAGAGGGGAGGGGGCAAACAGAAGAGGGGTATGGGGGCAGTGACAGAGAGGAGAGGGCAAACAGAAGAGGGGTATGGGGGCAATGACAGAGAGGAGGGGGCAAACAGAAGAGGGGCATGGGGGCAGTGACAGAGAGGAGGGGGCAAACAGAAGAGGGGCATGGGGGCAGTGACAGAGAGGAGAGGGCAAACAGAAGAGGGGTATGGGGCAGTGACAGAGGGGAGGGGGCAAACAGAAGAGGGGTATGGGGGCAGTGACAGAGAGGAGGGGGCAAACAGAAGAGGGGTATGGGGGCAGTGACAGAGAGGAGGGGGCAAACAGAAGAGGGGTATGGGGGCAGTGACAGAGAGGAGGGGGCAAACAGAAGAGGGGTATGGGGCAGTGACAGAGGGGAGGGGGCAAACAGAAGAGGGGTATGGGGGCAGTGACAGAGAGGAGAGGGCAAACAGAAGAGGGGTATGGGGCAGTGACAGAGGGGAGGGGGCAAACAGAAGAGGGGTATGGGGGCAGTGACAGAGAGGAGGGGGCAAACAGAAGAGGGGTATGGGGGCAGTGACAGAGAGGAGAGGGCAAACAGAAGAGGGGTATGGGGGCAGTGACAGAGAGGAGGGGGCAAACAGAAGAGGGGTATGGGGGCAGTGACGGAGAGGAGGGGGCAAACAGAAGAGGGGTATGGGGCAGTGACAGAGAGGAGGGGGCAAACAGAAGAAGGGTATGGGGCAGTGACAGAGAGGAGGGGGCAAACAGAAGAGCGGCATGGGGGCAGTGACAGAGAGGAGGGGGCAAACAGAAGAGGGGTATGGGGGCAGTGACAGAGAGGAGGGGGCAAACAGAAGAGGGGTATGGGGGCAGTGACAGAGAGGAGGGGGCAAACAGAAGAGGGGCATGGGGGCAGTGACAGAGAGGAGGGGGCAAACAGAAGAGGGGTATGGGGGCAGTGACAGAGAGGAGGGGGCAAACAGAAGAGGGGTATGGGGGCAGTGACAGAGAGGAGGGGGCAAACAGAAGAGGGGTATGGGGGCAGTGACAGAGAGGAGGGGGCAAACAGAAGAGGGGTATGGGGGCAGTGACAGAGGGGAGGGGGCAAACAGAAGAGGGGTATGGGGGGCAGTGACAGAGAGGAGAGGGCAAACAGAAGAGGGGTATGGGGCAGTGACAGAGGGGAGGGGGCAAACAGAAGAGGGGTATGGGGGCAGTGACAGAGAGGAGGGGGCAAACAGAAGAGGGGTATGGGGGCAGTGACAGAGAGGAGGGGGCAAACAGAAGAGGGGTATGGGGGCAGTGACAGAGAGGTGGGGGCAAACAGAAGAGGGGTATGGGGGCAGTGACAGAGAGGAGGGGGCAAACAGAAGAGGGGTATGGGGGCAGTGACAGAGAGGAGGGGGCAAACAGAAGAGGGGTATGGGGGCAGTGACAGAGAGGAGGGGGCAAACAGAAGAGGGGTATGGGGGCAGTGACAGAGAGGAGGGGGCAAACAGAAGAGGGGTATGGGGGCAGTGACGGAGAGGAGGGGGCAAACAGGTCATGACACGCTGCACCCTAATGAGTATCTGTGTAACTATAATGTGTATATTACTATGAGTGTGTTTGTGTAATACTCAGCACTAATCTTTATTGTTGTTGTTGTGTTTGTTTGTTTGTGAGGCTTCCAGGCAGGATGGCCGAGGCTCCCACTGTGTGAATCTCACTAAAGCTCCTGAGCTGCAGGAAGATAAGCATGCCTGGCGCATGCCTGGCGCATGCCTGGCGCATGTCTGGCGCATGCCTGGCGCATGTCTGGCGCATGTCTGGCGCATGCCTGGCGCATGTCTGGCGCATGTCTGGCGCATGCCTTGTCTGGTGCATGTCTGGCGCATGCCTGGCACATGCCTGGCGCATGTCTGGCGCATGCCTTGTCTGGTGCATGTCTGGTGCATGTCTGGCGCATGTCTGGCGCATGCCTGGCGCATGTCTGGCGCATGCCTTGTCTGGCGCATGTTTGGCGCATGCCTGGCGCATGTCTGGTGCATGTCTGGCGCATGCCTTGTCTGGCGCATGCCTGGCGCATGCCTGGCGCATGTCTGGTGCATGTCTGGCGCATGTCTGGCGCATGCCTTGTCTGGCGCATGTCTGGCGCATGTCTGGCGCAGCCAGAGACCAATCTGAGGTTGCATTAAGCCAGGCTTTTTAGAAAATATAATGGGCAGACTAGATGGGCCTTTTGGTTCTCATCTGCTGTGAGTGTGACATTAGTGATGTGTCTGCGTGTGTGGCGTGTAATCACGTGTATACAGCGACCTTTGTACTGCACCCTGAGGGGGAGGGGGCTGCTCATATGTATATAATATGGAGCCTGTGTGTTTGAGGACTCGGGGATACGTCCGCTCCTGATTTAGTGATTTAGGGCACCGCTTGGACATGTCCCCCCTAGGCATGCGCCCGTGCCCCCTCTTGCCAGGCAGGGCAGTAGCACCTCATGTATTGTTTTCCCCTCCGGGCGTGATCTGTATTTACCATCTGCTGCCTAAAGAAAGGGCCCATGAGTAGGAACAGCGCGTTACTTCCTCTGCTCACGGCCAACTTAAAGGGATATTGTAGGCTCCTGGATGTTACTAGGTATATAATATCCCTGCGTAGATATTTACTTTATGTACTTTATGAAGAAGTCCTTATAGGCTCTTATTACTGGCTGAAAACTAGGCCACCCACATGGACTAGAACATTTCCTTCATTCATGTTTATTACTTTGTACATTGCCAGATTGCGAGTCTGATCGCATATCGACTGAACGGTTGACGTTTATCCTCCATGTTTTACTGACGTAATGATGACGTCTCATTTACTATTGGCTGTTTCTAAATCGATAGTTACGGGCTTGCTGAATTGATCATGATCCGGCCCTGAAATGCCACTTACGGGTGCATGGCTTACGGTTTCGGCTTTCGGCCTGCGGGCTTGTTCACTTGAATCGCTCTGTAATTGTTGCCAATTGCAATTGTTAATAAAACAAAGAAGTAAATAAATAATAGACCAAGAAACTGAGCGAGACCTGACCCACTGACATGAGGGAGAAGAAGATTGTCTTTGGAGAGGAAGGAAGGAAGATTTAGGAAATTGCTGATAGGTAGTGGGTAGAGAGACAGAGGGCTGAGAGTGCTGATATTGTGTCAGGAGACAGAGGGCTGAGAGATAGAGGGCTGAGAGTGCTGATATTGTGTCAGGAGACAGAGGGCTGAGAGATAGAGGGCTGAGAGTGCTGATATTGTGTCAGGAGACAGAGGGCTGAGAGATAGAGGGCTGAGAGTGCTGATATTGTGTCAGGAGACAGAGGGCTGAGAGATAGAGGGCTGAGAGTGCTGATATTGTGTCAGGAGACAGAGGGCTGAGAGATAGAGGGCTGAGAGTGCTGATATTGTGTCAGGAGACAGAGGGGCTGAGAGATAGAGGGCTGAGAGTGCTGATATTGTGTCAGGAGACAGAGGGCTGAGAGATAGAGGGCTGAGAGTGCTGATATTGTGTCAGGAGACAGAGGGCTGAGAGATAGAGGGCTGAGAGTGCTGATATTGTGCCAGGAGACAGAGGGCTGACAGATAGAGGGCTGAGAGTGCTGATATTGTGTCAGGAGACGGAGGGCTGAGAGATAGAGGGATGAGAGTGCTGATATTGGCTCAGGAGACAGAGCGCTGAGAGATAGAGGGCTGAGAGTGCTGATATTGTGTCAGGAGACAGAGGGCTGAGAGATAGAGGGCTGAGAGTGCTGATATTGTGCCAGGAGACAGAGGGCTGACAGATAGAGGGCTGAGAGTGCTGATATTGTGTCAGGAGACAGAGGGCTGAGAGATAGAGGGCTGAGAGGGCTGATATTGTGTCAGGAGACAGAGGGCTGAGAGATAGAGGGATGAGAGTGCTGATATTGTGTCAGGAGACAGAGCGCTGAGAGATAGAGGGCTGAGAGTGCTGATATTGTGTCAGGAGACGGAGGGCTGAGAGATAGAGGGCTGAGAGGGCTGATATTGTGTCAGGAGACAGAGGGCTGAGAGATAGAGGGATGAGAGTGCTGATATTGTGTCAGGAGACAGAGCGCTGAGAGATAGAGGGCTGAGAGTGCTGATATTGTGTCAGGAGACAGAGGGCTGAGAGATAGAGGGCTGAGAGTGCTGATATTGTGTCAGGAGACAGAGGGCTGAGAGATAGAGGGCTGAGAGTGCTGATATTGTGTCAGGAGACAGAGCGCTGAGAGATAGAGGGCTGAGAGTGCTGATATTGTGTCAGGAGACAGAGGGCTGAGAGATAGAGGGCTGAGAGTGCTGATATTGTGTCAGGAGACAGAGCGCTGAGAGATAGAGGGCTGAGAGTGCTGATATTGTGTCAGGAGACAGAGGGCTGAGAGATAGAGGGCTGAGAGTGCTGATATTGTGTCAGGAGACAGAGCGCTGAGAGATAGAGGGCTGAGAGTGCTGATATTGTGTCAGGAGACCGAGCGCTGAGAGATAGAGGGCTGAGAGTGCTGATATTGTGTCAGGAGACAGAGGGCTGAGAGATAAAGGGCTGAGAGTGCTGATATTGTGTCAGGAGACAGAGCGCTGAGAGATAGAGGGATGAGAGTGCTGATATTGTGTCAGGAGACAGAGGGCTGAGAGATAGAGGGCTGAGAGTGCTGATATTGTGTCAGGAGACAGAGGGCTGAGAGATAGAGGGATGAGAGTGCTGATATTGTGTCAGGAGACAGAGCGCTGAGAGATAGAGGGCTGAGAGTGCTGATATTGTGTCAGGAGATAGAGGGCTGAGAGACAGAGGGCTGAGAGTGCTGATATTGTGTCAGGAGACAGAGGGCTGAGAGATAGAGGGCTGAGAGTGCTGATATTGTGTCAGGAGACAGAGGGCTGAGAGATAGAGGGATGAGAGATAGAGGGCTGAGAGTGCTGATATTGTATCAGGAGACAGAGCGCTGAGAGATAGAGGGCTGAGAGTGCTGATATTGTGTCATGAGACAGAGCGCTGAGAGATAGAGGGCTGAGAGTGCTGATATTGTGTCAGGAGACAGAGGGCTGAGAGATAGAGGGCTGAGAGTGCTGATATTGTGTCAGGAGACAGAGCGCTGAGAGACAGAGGGCTGAGAGTGCTGATATTGTGTCAGGAGACAGAGCGCTGAGAGATAGAGGGATGAGAGTGCTGATATTGTGTCAGGAGACAGAGCGCTGAGAGATAGAGGGATGAGAGTGCTGATATTGTGTCAGGAGACAGAGCGCTGAGAGATAGAGGGCTGAGAGTGCTGATATTGTGTCAGGAGACAGAGGGCTGAGAGATAGAGGGCTGAGAGTGCTGATATTGTGTCAGGAGACAGAGCGCTGAGAGATAGAGGGCTGAGAGTGCTGATATTGTGTCAGGAGACAGAGCGCTGAGAGATAGAGGGCTGAGAGTGCTGATATTGTGTCATGAGACAGAGGGCTGAGAGATAGAGGGCTGAGAGTGCTGATATTGTGTCAGGAGACAGAGCGCTGAGAGATAGAGGGCTGAGAGTGCTGATATTGTGTCAGGAGACGGAGCGCTGAGAGATAGAGGGATGAGAGTGCTGATATTGTGTCAGGAGACAGAGCGCTGAGAGATAGAGGGCTGAGAGTGCTGATATTGTGTCAGGATACAGAGGGCTGAGAGATAGAGGGATGAGAGTGCTGATATTGTGTCAGGAGACAGAGCGCTGAGAGATAGAGGGCTGAGAGTGCTGATATTGTGTCAGGAGACAGAGGGCTGAGAGATAGAGGGCTGAGAGTGCTGATATTGTGTCAGGAGACAGAGCGCTGAGAGATAGAGGGCTGAGAGTGCTGATATTGTGTCAGGAGACAGAGCGCTGAGAGATAGAGGGATGAGAGTGCTGATATTGTGTCAGGAGACAGAGAGCTGAGAGATAGAGGGATGAGAGTGCTGATATTGTGTCAGGAGACAGAGAGCTGAGAGATAGAGGGATGAGAGTGCTGATATTGTGTCAGGAGACAGAGCGCTGAGAGATAGAGGTCTGAGAGTGCTGATATTGTGTCAGGAGACAGAGCGCTGAGAGATAGAGGGCTGAGAGTGCTGATCTTGATGTCAGGAGACAGAGCGCTGAGAGACAGAGGGCTGAGAGTGCTGATATTGTGTCAGGAGATAGAGGGCTGAGAGACAGAGGGCTGAGAGTGCTGATATTGTGTCAGGAGACAGAGCGCTGAGAGATAGAGGGCTGAGAGTGCTGATATTGTGTCAGGAGATAGAGGGCTGAGAGATAGAGGGCTGAGAGTGCTGATATTGTGTCAGGAGACAGAGGGCTGAGAGACAGAGGGCTGAGAGTGCTGATATTGTGTCAGGAGACAGAGGGCTGAGAGATAGAGGGCTGAGAGTGCTGATATTGTGTCCAGGAGAAGAGCGCTGAGAGATAGAGGGCTGAGAGTGCTGATATTGTGTCAGGAGATAGAAGGGCTGAGAGACAGAGGGCTGAGAGTGCTGATATTGTGTCAGGAGACAGAGCGCTGAGAGATAGAGGGCTGAGAGTGCTGATATTGTGTCCAGGAGATCAGAGGGCTGAGAGACAGAGGGCTGAGAGTGCTGATATTGTGTCAGGAGATAGAGGGCTGAGAGATAGAGGGCTGAGAGTGCTGATATTGTGTCAGGAGACAGAGCGCTGAGAGATAGAGGGATGAGAGTGACTGATATTGTAGTCAGGAGAACAGAGGGCTGAGAGATAGAGGGCTGAGAGTGCTGATATTGTGTCAGGAGACCAGAGCGCTGAGAGGTAGAGGGCTGAGAGTGCTGATATTGTGTCAGGAGACAGAGGCGCTGAGAGATAGAGGGCTGAGAGTGCTGATATTTGTGTCAGGAGACAGAGGGCTGAGAGATAGAGGGCTGAGAGTGCTGATATTGTGTCAGGAGACAGAGGGCTGAGAGATAGAGGGCTGAGAGTGCTGATATTGTGTCAGGAGACAGAGGCGCTGAGAGATAGCGGGCCTGAGAGTGCTGGATATTGTGTCAGGAGACAGAGCGCTGAGAGATAGAGGGATGAGAGTGCTGATATTGTGTCAGGAGACAGAGAGCTGAGAGATAGAGGGATGAGAGTGCTGATATTGTGTCAGGAGACCAGAGAGCTGAGAGAGTAGAGTGATGAGAGTGCTCTGATATTGTGTCAGGAGTACAGAGCGCTGAGAGAATGAGGTCTGAGAGGGCTGATATTGTTTCAGGAGACAGAGCGCAGTAGAGATAGAGGGCTGTAGAGTGGCTGATATTGTGTCAGAGAGACACGAGCGCTGAGAGACAGAGTGCTGAAGAGTGCTGATATTGTGTCTGGCAGATAGAGGGCTGAGAGACAGAGGGCTGAGGAGTGCTGATATTGTGTCAGGAGACAGAGCGCCTGAGGAGATAGAGGGCTGAGAGTGCTGATATTGTGTCAGGAGATAGAGGGCTGAGAGATAGAGGGCTGAGAGTGCTGATATTGTGTCAGGAGACAGAGGGCTGAGAGACAGAGGGCTGAGAGTGCTGATAATTGTGTCAGGAGACAGAGGGGCTGAGAGATAGAGGGCTGAGAGTGCTGATATTGTGTCAGGAGATAGAGCGCTGAGAGATAGAGGGATGAGAGTGCTGATATTGTGTCAGGAGATAGAGGGCTGAGAGACAGAGGGCTGAGAGTGCTGATATTGTGTTCAGGAGACAGAGCGCTGAGAGATAGAGGGTCTGAGAGTGCTGATATTGTGTCAGGAGATAGAGGGCCTGAGAGATCAGAGGGCTGAGAGGTGCTGATATTGTGTCAGGAGACAGAGGGCTGAGAGATAGAGGGCTGGAGAGTGCTGATATTGTGTCAGGAGACAGAGCTCTGAGAGATAGAGGGCTGAGAGTGCTGTTATTGTGTCAGGAGACAGAGGGCTGAGAGATAGAGGGCAGAGAGTGCTGATATTGTGTCAGGAGGACAGAGCGCTGAGAGGTAGAGGGCTGAGAGAGCTGATATTGTGTCAGGAGACAGAGGGCTGCGAGATAGAGGGATGAGAAGTGCTGATATTGTGTCAGGAGACAGAGGGCTGAGAGATAGAGGGCTGAGAGTGCTGATATTGTGTCAGGAGACAGAGGGCTGAGAGATAGAGGGTCTGAGAGTGCTGATATTGTGTCAGGAGACAGAGGGCTGAGAGATAGAGGGCTGAGAGGTGCTATATTGTGTCAGGAGACAGAGCGCTGAGAGATAGAGGGGATGAGAGTGCTGATATTGTGTCAGTGAGACAGAGCGCTAGATTGATAGAGGGCTGAGAGTGCTGATATTGTGTCAGGAGATAGAGGGCTGAGAGATAGAGGGCTGAGAGTGCTGATATTGTGTCAGGAGACAGAGCGCTGAGAGATAGAGGGCTGGAGAGTGCTTATATTGTGTCAGGAGACAGAGGGCTGTGAGAGATAGAGGGCTGAGAGTGCTGATATTGTGTCAGGAGACAGAGGGCTGAGAGACAGAGGGCTGAGAGTGCTGATATTGTGTCAGGAGACAGAGGGCTGAGAGATAGAGGGCTGAGAGTGCTGATATTGTGTCATGAGACAGAGCGCTGAGAGATAGAGGGCTGAGAGTGCTGATATTGTGTCATGAGACAGAGCGCTGAGAGATAGAGGGATGAGAGTGCTGATATTGTGTCAGGAGACAGAGGGCTGAGAGATAGAGGGCTGAGAGTGCTGATATTGTGTCATGAGACAGAGCGCTGAGAGATAGAGGGATGAGAGTGCTGATATTGTGTCAGGAGACAGAGGGCTGAGAGATAGAGGGCTGAGAGTGCTGATATTGTGTCAGGAGACAGAGGGCTGAGAGATAGAGGGATAAGAGTGCTGATATTGTGTCAGGAGACAGAGGGCTGGGAGATAGAGGGATGAGAGTGCTGATATTGTGTCAGGAGACAGAGCGCTGAGCGTGCTGATATTGTGTCAGGAGACAGAGCGCTGAGAGATAGAGGGCTGAGAGTGCTGATATTGTGTCAGGAGACAGAGGGCTGAGAGATAGAGGGATGAGAGTGCTGATATTGTGTCAGGAGATAGAGCGCTGAGAGACAGAGGGCTGAGAGTGCTGATATTGGCTCAGGAGACAGAGAACAGAGAGACAGAGCGCTGAGAGATAGAGGGATGAGAGTGCTGATATTGTGTCAGGAGATAGAGCGCTGAGAGATAGAGGGCTGAGAGTGCTGATATTGTGTCAGGATACAGAGCGCTGAGAGATAGAGGGCTGAGAGTGCTGATATTGTGTCAGGAGACAGAGCGCTGAGAGATAGAGGGATGAGAGATAGAGGGCTGAGAGTGCTGATATTGGCTCAGGAGACAGAGGGCTGAGAGATAGAGGGCTGAGAGTGCTGATATTGGCTCAGGAGACAGAGGACTGAGAGACAGAGCACTGAGAGATAGAGGGATGAGAGTGCTGATATTGTGTCAGGAGACAGAGGGCTGAGAGATAGAGGGCTGAGAGATAGAGGGATGAGAGTGCTGATATTGTGTCAGGAGACAGAGCGATGAGAGATAGAGGGCTGAGAGTGCTGATATTGTGTCAGGAGACGGAGGGCTGAGAGATAGAGGGCTGAGAGTGCTGATATTGTGTCAGGAGATAGAGCGCTGAGAGATAGAGGGATGAGAGTACTGATATTGTGTCAGGAGACAGAGCGCTGAGAGATAGAGGGCTGAGAGTGCTGATATTGTGTCATGAGACAGAGCGCTGAGAGATAGAGGGCTGAGAGTGCTGATATTGTGTCAGGAGACGGAGGGCTGAGAGATAGAGGGCTGAGAGTGCTGATATTGTGTCAGGAGATAGAGCGCTGAGAGATAGAGGGCTGAGAGTGCTGATATTGTGTCAGGAGACGGAGGGCTGAGAGTGCTGATATTGTGTCATGAGACAGAGGGCTGAGAGATAGAGGGCTGAGAGTGCTGATATTGTATCAGGAGACAGAGCGCTGAGAGATAGAGGGCTGAGAGTGCTGATATTGTGTCATGAGACAGAGCGCTGAGAGATAGAGGGCTGAGAGTGCTGATATTGGCTCAGGAAACAGAGGGCTGAGAGATAGAGGGCTGAGAGTGCTGATATTGTGTCAGGAGACAGAGGGCTGAGAGATAGAGGGATGAGAGTGCTGATATTGTGTCAGGAGACAGAGCGCTGAGAGATAGAGGGCTGAGAGTGCTATATTGTGTCAGGAGACAGAGGGCTGAGAGATAGAGGGCTGAGAGATAGAGGGATGAGAGTGCTGATATTGTGTCAGGAGACAGAGCGCTGAGAGATAGAGGGCTGAGAGTGCTATATTGTGTCAGGAGACAGAGCGATGAGAGATAGAGGGCTGAGAGTGCTGATATTGTGTCAGGAGACAGAGCGCTGAGAGATAGAGGGGTGAGAGTGCTGATATTGTGTCAGGAGACAGAGCGATGAGAGATAGAGGGCTGAGAGATAGAGGGCTGAGAGTGCTGATATTGTGTCAGGAGACAGAGCGCTGAGAGATAGAGGTATGAGAGTGCTGATATTGTGTCAGGAGACAGAGGGCTGAGAGATAGAGGGCTGAGAGATAGAGGGATGAGAGTGCTGATATTGTGTCAGGAGACAGAGCGATGAGAGATAGAGGGCTGAGAGTGCTGATATTGTGTCAGGAGACGGAGGGCTGAGAGATAGAGGGCTGAGAGTGCTGATATTGTGTCAGGAGATAGAGCGCTGAGAGATAGAGGGATGAGAGTACTGATATTGTGTCAGGAGACAGAGCGCTGAGAGATAGAGGGCTGAGAGTGCTGATATTGTGTCATGAGACAGAGCGCTGAGAGATAGAGGGCTGAGAGTGCTGATATTGTGTCAGGAGACGGAGGGCTGAGAGATAGAGGGCTGAGAGTGCTGATATTGTGTCAGGAGATAGAGCGCTGAGAGATAGAGGGATGAGAGTACTGATATTGTGTCAGGAGACAGAGCGCTGAGAGATAGAGGGCTGAGAGTGCTGATATTGTGTCATGAGACAGAGGGCTGAGAGATAGAGGGCTGAGAGTGCTGATATTGTATCAGGAGACAGAGCGCTGAGAGATAGAGGGCTGAGAGTGCTGATATTGTGTCATGAGACAGAGCGCTGAGAGATAGAGGGCTGAGAGTGCTGATATTGGCTCAGGAAACAGAGGGCTGAGAGATAGAGGGCTGAGAGTGCTGATATTGTGTCAGGAGACAGAGGGCTGAGAGATAGAGGGATGAGAGTGCTGATATTGTGTCAGGAGACAGAGCGCTGAGAGATAGAGGGCTGAGAGTGCTATATTGTGTCAGGAGACAGAGGGCTGAGAGATAGAGGGCTGAGAGATAGAGGGATGAGAGTGCTGATATTGTGTCAGGAGACAGAGCGCTGAGAGATAGAGGGCTGAGAGTGCTATATTGTGTCAGGAGACAGAGCGATGAGAGATAGAGGGCTGAGAGTGCTGATATTGTGTCAGGAGACAGAGCGCTGAGAGATAGAGGGGTGAGAGTGCTGATATTGTGTCAGGAGACAGAGCGATGAGAGATAGAGGGCTGAGAGATAGAGGGCTGAGAGTGCTGATATTGGCTCAGGAGACAGAGGGCTGAGAGATAGAGGGCTGAGAGTGCTGATATTGGCTCAGGAGACAGAGGACTGAGAGACAGAGCGCTGAGAGATAGAGGGATGAGAGTGCTGATATTGTGTCAGGAGACAGAGCGCTGAGAGATAGAGGGATGAGAGTGCTGATATTGTGTCAGGAGATAGAGCGCTGAGAGATAGAGGGATGAGAGTGCTGATATTGTGTCAGGAGACAGAGGGCTGAGAGATAGAGGGCTGAGAGTGCTGATATTGTGTCAGGAGACAGAGCGCTGAGAGATAGAGGGATGAGAGTGCTGATATTGTGTCAGGAGACAGAGGGCTGAGAGATAGAGGGCTGAGAGTGCTGATATTGTGTCAGGAGACAGAGGGCTGAGAGATAGAGGGCTGAGAGTGCTGATATTGTGTCAGGAGACAGAGGGCTGAGAGATAGAGGGCTGAGAGATAGAGGGATGAGAGTGCTGATATTGTGTCAGGAGACAGAGCGCTGAGAGATAGAGGGCTGAGAGTGCTGATATTGTGTCAGGAGATAGAGGGCTGAGAGATAGAGGGATGAGAGTGCTGATATTGTGTCAGGAGATAGAGCGCTGAGAGATAGAGGGATGAGAGTGCTGATATTGTGTCAGGAGACAGAGGGCTGAGAGATAGAGGGCTGAGAGTGCTGATATTGTGTCAGGAGACAGAGCGCTGAGAGATAGAGGGATGAGAGTGCTGATATTGTGTCAGGAGACAGAGGGCTGAGAGATAGAGGGCTGAGAGTGCTGATATTGTGTCAGGAGACAGAGGGCTGAGAGATAGAGGGCTGAGAGTGCTGATATTGTGTCAGGAGACAGAGGGCTGAGAGATAGAGGGCTGAGAGATAGAGGGATGAGAGTGCTGATATTGTGTCAGGAGACAGAGCGCTGAGAGATAGAGGGCTGAGAGTGCTGATATTGTGTCAGGAGACAGAGGGCTGAGAGATAGAGGACTGAGAGTGCTGATATTGTGTCAGGAGACAGAGCGCTGAGAGATAGAGGGCTGAGAGATAGAGGGCTGAGAGTGCTGATATTGGCTCAGGAGACAGAGGACTGAGAGACAGAGCGCTGAGAGATAGAGGGATGAGAGTGCTGATATTGTGTCAGGAGACAGAGCGCCGAGAGATAGAGGGATGAGAGTGCTGATATTGTGTCAGGAGATAGAGCGCTGAGAGATAGAGGGCTGAGAGTGCTGATATTGTGTCAGGAGACAGAGGGCTGAGAGATAGAGGGCTGAGAGTGCTGATATTGTGTCAGGAGACAGAGCGCTGAGAGATAGAGGGATGAGAGTGCTGATATTGTGTCAGGAGACAGAGGGCTGAGAGATAGAGGGCTGAGAGTGCTGATATTGTGTCAGGAGACAGAGCGCTGAGAGATAGAGGGATGAGAGTGCTGATATTGTGTCAGGAGACAGAGCGCTGAGAGATAGAGGGATGAGAGTGCTGATATTGTGTCAGGAGACAGAGCGCTGAGAGATAGAGGGCTGAGAGTGCTGATATTGGGTCAGGAGACAGAGAGCTGAGAGTGCTGATATTGTGTCAGGAGATAGAGGGCTGAGAGTGCTGATATTGTGTCAGGAGACAGAGCGCTGAGAGATAGAGGGATGAGAGTGCTGATATTGTGTCAGGAGACAGAGGGCTGAGAGATAGAGGGCTGAGAGTGCTGATATTGTGTCAGGAGACAGAGGGCTGAGAGACAGAGGGATGAGAGTGCTGATATTGTATCAGGGGACAGAGGGCTGAGAGATAGAGCGATGAGAGTGCTGATATTGTGTCCGGAGACAGAGGTCTGAGAGTGCTGATATTGTGTCAGGAGACAGAGGTCTGAGAGTGCTGATATTGTGTCAGGAGACAGAGGGCTGAGAGTGCTGATTTTGTGTCAGGAGACAGAGGGCTGAGAGACAGAGGGCTGAGAGTGCTGATATTGTGTCAGGAGACAGAGCGCTGAGAGTGCTGATAATGTGTCCGGAGACAGAGAGCTGAGAGATAGAGCGCTGAGAGTGCTGATATTGTGTCCGGAGACAGAGGGCTGAGAGACAGAGGGCTGAGAGTGTATGAATTAGCTGCTTTGATATGCTAATTAGGATTACAGTCTACTTGTCTGTCTCTGTAGTGGTCAAATAAAGACCTCCAATGTTATCTGTGAGTTAGACCCCTCAAACACCCTTATCAAGTATTCTGAGCTGCACATTAGCATACAAAATGAATTCTAAATATTTCAGGAATTATTTACTGTAGAAAAGAACTGCTAGTTCAATGTACAGACAGTTTTTAATGCTCAGTCAACTTCCTGTTGGTGTGACAGATCCCATTTAAAGCTGCCGTGACACAGAGCAAAGTCATAAGCAGCAGACAGACACAGTGACTGTTAATGAATTAAACATAAAGGGCCGTCCTGGAGGGACACTGAGGAGCTATCGTCTCTTCTTCCCGGAGACTCCGTGGGGTTTAGTGGACACTTGAGCTGTTTACGTGGTAATAGGAGCCGTCTTGTGCATATTGTATGATTCCTCCCAACCCACACCCAGGCATATTATTTATTGATGGCTTTAGGATCCCAATCTCAGCACGGTAGGGGTGGGTGTGGTGTGGTGCCTCGTGGCAGTGTGCAAACATCCTCTGTTGTACTGTATGTGGTGCCTGAGGTGTCTGCTAGATGGGAACTTCCTCACAGGTAGCTGCTTTTATTTTCCTTGGTCGCCGCCGTGCATGGAGTGTAAGCTCTTGTGGTTTTCATTTAACTCATACTTGTACAGGTGTGTATATTGTATGTTATTAGAACTGGTAACATGGTAAGAACTGGAGTTTATCTCTAGAGTGAAATCCTCTCTTCGGTTGTGTCTCTTTAAATAATCAGAAAAGTTATTTGGAATGAAGTCCAAACAGAACCTTAGAAGACTTGGCCCAAACTGGTAATGATAGAATCAAGTGTTAGCAACTCAGAAGACAGCTGTGAATTAGGTCTAGTGATATTGTGTACTATACAGATCTAGCAGTGGATATGGAGCTCAGTGTGTGGTTTGGGGTGTTCTAGATCTGCTGGATATTATTCTACCCATGTGATATATTGTTCTATTGTGTACTATACAGATCTAGCCGTGGATATGGAGCTCAGTGTGTGGTTTGGGATGTTCTAGATGTGCTGGATATTATTCTATCCATGTGATATATAGTTCTATTGTGTACTATACAGATCTAGCAGTGGATATGGACCTCAGTGTGGGGTTTGGGATGTTCTAGATGTGCTGGATATTATTCTATCCATGTGATATATAGTTCTATTGTGTACTATACAGATCTAGCAGTGGATATGGAGCTCAGTGTGTGGTTTGGGATGTTCTAGGTGTGCTGGATATTATTCTATCCATGTGATATATAGTTCTATTGTGTACTATACAGATCTAGCAGTGGATATGGAGCTCAGTGTGTGGTTTGGGATGTTCTAGATGTGCTGGATATTATTCTATCCATGTGATATATAGTTCTATTGTGTACTATACAGATCTAGCAGTGGATATGGAGCTCAGTGTGTGGTTTGGGATGTTCTAGATGTGCTGGATATTATTCTATCCATGTGATATATAGTTCTATTGTGTACTATACAGATCTAGCCGTGGATATGGAGCTCAGTGTGTGGTTTGGGATGTTCTAGATGTGCTGGATATTATTCTATCCATGTGATATATAGTTCTATTGTGTACTATACAGATCTAGCAGTGGATATGGACCTCAGTGTGTGGTTTGGGATGTTCTAGATGTGCTGGATATTATTCTATCCATGTGATATATAGTTCTATTGTGTACTATACAGATCTAGCAGTGGATATGGACCTCAGTGTGTGGTTTGGGATGTTCTAGATGTGCTGGATATTATTCTATCCATGTGATATATAGTTCTATTGTGTACTATACAGATCTAGCAGTGGATATGGAGATCAGTGTGTGGTTTGGGATGTTCTAGATGTGCTGGATATTATTCTATCCATGTGATATATAGTTCTATTGTGTACTATACAGATCTAGCAGTGGATATGGAGCTCAGTGTGTGGTTTGGGATGTTCTAGATGTGCTGGATATTATTCTATCCATGTGATATATAGTTCTATTGTGTACTATACAGATCTAGCAGTGGATATGGAGCTCAGTGTGTGGTTTGGGATGTTCTAGGTGTGCTGGATATTATTCTATCCATGTGATATATAGTTCTATTGTGTACTATACAGATCTAGCAGTGGATATGGAGCTCAGTGTGTGGTTTGGGATGTTCTAGATGTGCTGGATATTATTCTATCCATGTGATATATAGTTCTATTGTGTACTATACAGATCTAGCAGTGGATATGGAGCTCAGTGTGTGGTTTGGGATGTTCTAGATGTGCTGGATATTATTCTATCCATGTGATATATAGTTCTATTGTGTACTATACAGATCTAGCAGTGGATATGGAGCTCAGTGTGTGGTTTGGGATGTTCTAGATGTGCTGGATATTATTCTATCCATGTGATATATAGTTCTATTGTGTACTATACAGATCTAGCAGTGGATATGGAGCTCAGTGTGTGGTTTGGGATGTTCTAGATGTGCTGGATATTATTCTATCCATGTGATATATAGTTCTATTGTGTACTATACAGATCTAGCAGTGGATATGGAGCTCAGTGTGTGGTTTGGGATGTTCTAGATGTGCTGGATATTATTCTATCCATGTGATATATAGTTCTATTGTGTACTATACAGATCTAGCAGTGGATATGGAGCTCAGTGTGTGGTTTGGGATGTTCTAGATGTGCTGGATATTATTCTACCCATGTGATATATAGTTCTATTGTGTACTATACAGATCTAGCAGTGGATATGGAGCTCAGTGTGTGGTTTGGGATGTTCTAGATGTGCTGGATATTATTCTATCCATGTGATATATAGTTCTATTGTGTACTATACAGATCTAGCAGTGGATATGGAGCTCAGTGTGTGGTTTGGGATGTTCTAGATGTGCTGGATATTATTCTATCCATGTGATATATAGTTCTATTGTGTACTATACAGATCTAGCAGTGGATATGGAGCTCTGTGTGTGGTTTGGGATGTTCTAGATGTGCTGGATATTATTCTATCCATGTGATATATAGTTCTATTGTGTACTATACAGATCTAGCAGTGGATATGGAGCTCAGTGTGTGGTTTGGGATGTTCTAGATGTGCTGGATATTATTCTATCCATGTGATATATAGTTCTATTGTGTACTATACAGATCTAGCAGTGGATATGGAGCTCTGTGTGTGGTTTGGGATGTTCTAGATGTGCTGGATATTATTCTATCCATGTGATATATAGTTCTATTGTGTACTATACAGATCTAGCAGTGGATATGGAGCTCAGTGTGTGGTTTGGGATGTTCTAGATGTGCTGGATATTATTCTACCCATGTGATATATAGTTCTATATGTACTATACAGATCTAGCAGTGGATATGGAGCTCTGTGTGGTTTGGATGTTCTAGATGTGCGGTATTATTCTATCCATGTGATATATAGTTATTGTGTACTATACAGATCTAGCAGTGGATATGGTGCTCAGTGTGTGGGTTTGGGATGTTCTAGATGTGCTGGATATTATTCTATCCATGTGATATATAGTTCTATTGTGTACTATACAGATCTAGCAGTGGATATGGAGCTCTGAGTGTGGGTTTGGGATGTTCTAGATGTGCTGGATATTATTCTATCCATGTGATATATAGTTCTATTGTACTATAACAGATCTAGCAGTGGATATGGAGCTCAGTGTGTGGTTTGGGATGTTCTAGATGTGCTGGATATTATTCTACCCATGTGATATATAGTTCTATTGTGTACTATACAGATCTTGCAGTGATATGGAGCAGTGTGTGGTTTGGGATGTTCTAGGTGTGCTGGATATTATTCTATCCATGTGATATATAGTTCTATTGTGTACTATACAGATCTAGCATTGGATATGGAGTCTCAGTGTGGTTATTGGTTCTAGATGTGCTGGATATTATTCTACCATGTGATATATAGTTCTATTGTACTATACAGATCTAGCAGTGGATATGGCTCTGTGTGTGGTTTTGGGATTCTAGATGTGCTGGATATTATTCTATCCATGTGATATAGTTCTATTGTACTACAGATCTAGCAGTGGATATGGAGCTCAGTGTGTGGTTTGGGATGTTCTAGATGTGTCTGGATATTATTCTATCCCATGTGATATATAGTTCTATTGTGTACTATACAGATCTAGCAGTGGATATGGAGCTCTGGTGTGGTTTGGGATGTTCTAGATGTGCTGGATATTATTCTATCCATGTGATATATAGTTCTATTGTGTACTATACAGATCTAGCAGTGGATATGGAGCTCAGTGTGTGGTTTTGGGATGTTTCTAGATGGCTGGATATTATTCTATCCATGTGATATATAGTTCTATTGTGTACTATACAGATCTAGCAGTGGATATGGAGCTCAGTGTGTGGTTTGGGATGTTCTAGATGTGCTGGATATTATTCTACCCATGTGATATATAGTTCTATTGTGTACTATAACAGATCTAGCAGTGGATATGGAGATCAGTGTGTGGTTTGGGATGTTCAGATGTGCTGGATATTATTCTATCCATGTGATATATTCTATTGTGTACTATACAATCTAGCAGTGGATATGGACTCAGTGTGTGGTTTGGGATGTTCTAGATGTGCAGGATATTATTCTATCCATGTGATATATAGTTCTATTGTGTACTATACAGATCTAGCAGTGGATATGGAGCTCAGTGTGTGGTTTGGGATGTTCTAGATGTGCTGGATATTATTCTATCCATGTGATATATAGTTCTATTGTGTACTATACAGATCTAGCAGTGGATATGGAGCTCAGTGTGTGGTTTGGATGTTCTAGATGTGCTGGTATTATTCTATCCATGTGATATATAGTTCTATTGTGTATATACAGATCTAGCAGTGGATATGGAGCTCAGTGTGTGGTTTGGATGTTTTCTAGATGTGCTGGATATTATTCTATCCATGTGATATATAGTTCTATTGTGTACTATACAGATCTAGCAGTGGATATGGAGCTCTGTGGTGGTTGGATGTTCTAGATGTGCTGGATATTATTCTATCCATTGATATATAGTTCTATTGTGTACTATACAGATCTAGCAGTGGATATGGAGCTCATGTGTGTTTGGGATGTTCTAGATGTGCTGGATATTATTCTATCCATTGTGATATATAGTTCTATTGTACTATACAGATCTAGCAGTGGAATGAGTATGGTGCTAGTGTTTGGTTTGGGATGTTCTAGATGTGCTGGATATTATTCTATCCATGTGATATATAGTTCTATTGTGTACTATACAGATCTAGCAGTGGATATGGAGCTCAGTGTGTGGTTTGGGATGTTCAGATGTGCTGGATATTATTCTATCCATGTGATATATAGTTCTATTGTGTACTATACAGATCTAGCAGTGGATATGGAGCTCAGTGTGTGGTTTGGGATGTTCTAATGTGCTGGATATTATTCTATCCATGTGATATATAGTTCTATTGTGTACTATACAGATCTAGCAGTGGATATGGAGCTCAGTGTGTGTTTGGGATGTTCTAGATGTGCTGGATATTATCTATTCCATGTGATATATAGTTCTATTGTGTACTATACAGATCTAGCAGTGGATATGGAGCTCAGTGTGTGGTTTGGGATGTTCTAGATGTGCTGGATATTATTCTAACCATGTGATATATAGTTCTATTGTGTACTATACAGATCTAGCAGTGGATATGGAGCTCTGTGTGGTTTGGGATGTTCTAGAATCTGCTGGATATTATTTCTATCCATGTGATATATAGTTCTATTGTGTACTATAACAGATCTAGCAGTTGGATATTGGGATCATCGTGTTGAGGTTTGGGATGTTCTAGATGCTGCTGGAATACTTATTCTACCCATGTGATATATAGTTCTATTGTGTTATATTTCAGATCTAGCAGTGGATATGGAGCTAGTTGTGTGGTTTGGATTGTACTAAGATGTGCTGGATATTATTCTATCCCATGTGATATATAGTTCTATTGTGTACTATACAGATCTAGCAGTGGATATGGAGCCTCAGTGTGTGGTTTGGGGATGTTCTAGATGTGCTGGATATTATTTCTTTCCATGTGATATATAGTTCTATTGTGTACTATACAGATCTAGCAGTGGATATGGAGCTCAGTGTGTGGTTTGGGATGTTCTAGAGGTGCTGGATTTTATTCTATCCATGTGATATTATAGTTCTATTGTGTACTATACAGAATCTAGCAGTGATATGGAGCTCAGTGTGTGGTTTGGGATGTTCTAGGTGTGCTGGATATTATTCTACCATGTGATTATAGTTCTATTGTGTACTATACAGATCTAGCAGTGGATATGGACTCAGTGTGTGGTTTGGGATGTTCTAGATGTGCTGGATATTATTCTATCCATGTGATATATAGTTTCTATTGTGTACTATACAGATCTAGCAGTGGATATGGACTCAGTGTGGGTTTGGGATGTTCTAGATTGCTGGATATTATTCTATCCATGTGATATATAGTTCTATTGTGTACTATACAGATCTAGCAGTGGATAATGGAGCTCAGTGTGTGGTTTGGGATGTTCTAGATGTGCTGGATATTATTCTATCCATGTGATATATAGTTCTATTGTGTACTATACAGATCTAGCAGTGGATATGGAGCTCAGTGTGTGGTTTGGGATGTTCTAGTGTGCTGGATATTATTCTATTCCATGTGATATAGTTCTATTGTGTACTATACAATCTAGCAGTGGATATGGAGTCAGTGTGTGGTTTGGGATAGTTCTAGATGTGCTTGGTATTATTCTATCCATTTGATATATAGTTCTATTGTGTACTATACAGATCTAGCAGTGGATATGGAGCTCAGTGTGTGGTTTGGGATGGTTCTAGATGTTCTGGATATTATTCTATCCATGTGATATATAGTTCTATTGTGTACTATACAGAGCAGCAGTGATATGGGGCTCAGTGTGTGGTTTGGGATGTTCTAGATGTGCTGGAATATTATTCTATTCCATGTGATATATAGTTCTATTGTGTACTATACAGATCTAGCAGTGGATATGGACCTCAGTGTGGGTTTGGGATGTTCTAGATGTGCTGGATATTATTCTATCCATGTGATTATAGTTCTACTTGTTACTATACAGATCTAGCAGTGGATATGGACCTCAGTGTGGGGTTTGGGATGTTCAGATAGTGCTGGATACGTTATTCTATCCATGAGATATATAGTTCTATTGTGTACTATACAGATCTAGCAGTGGATATGGAGCTCTGTGTGTTTGGATGTTCTAGATGTGCTGGATATTATTCTATCCATGTGATATATAGTTCTATTGTGTACTAACAGATCTAGCAGTGGATATGGAGCTCAGTGTGTGTTTGGGATGTTCTAGGTGTGCTGGATATTATTCTATCCATGTGATATATAGTTCTATTGTGTACTATACAGATCTAGCAGTGGATATGGAGCTCAGTGGTGTTTTTGGGATGTTCTAGATGTGCTGGATATTATTCTATCCATGTGATATATAGTTCTATTGTGTACTATACAGATCTAGCAGTGGATATGGAGCTCAGTGTGTGTTTGGGATGTTCTAGATGTGCTGGATATTATTCTTACATGTGATATATAGTTCTATTGTGTACTATACAGATCTAGCAGGATATGGACTCAGTGTGTGGTTTGGGATGTTCTAGATGTGCTGGATATTATTCTATCCATGTGATATATAGTTCTATTGTGTACTATACAGATCTAGCAGTGGATATGGAGCTCAGTGTGTGGTTTGGGATGTTCTAGATGTGCTGATATTATTCTATACATGTGATATATAGTTCTATTGTGTACTATACAGATCTAGCAGATGGATATGGAGACTCAGTGTGTGGTTTGGGATGTTCTAGATGTGGCTGGATATTATTCTATCCATGTGATATATAGTTCTATTTGTGTACTATACAGATCTAGCAGTGGATAGAGCAGTCTGTGTGTGGTTTGGGAATGTTCTAGATGTGGCTGGATATTATTCTATACAGTGATTATATAGTTCTATTGTTGTACTATACAGATCTAGCAGTGGATATGGAGCTCAGTGTGTGGTTTGGATGATTCTAGATGTGCTGGATATTATTCTATCCATGTGATATATAGGTTCTATTGTGTTACTATACAGATCTAGCAGTGGATATGGAGCTCTGTCGAGTGGGGTTGGGATGTTCTAGATGTGCTGATATTATTCTACCCATGTTGATATATAGTTCTATTGTGTACTATACAGATCTAGCAGTGGATATGGAGCTCATGTGTGGGGTTGGGATGTTCTAGATGTGCTGGATATTATTCTATCCATGTGATATATAGTTCTATTGTGTACTATACAGATCTAGCAGTGGATATGGAGCTCAGTGTGTGGTTTGGGATGTTCTAGATGTGCTGGATATTATTCTATCCATGTGATATATAGTTCTATTGTGTACTATACAGATCTAGCAGTGGATATGGAGCTCAGTGTGTGGTTTGGGATGTTCTAGTGTGCTGGATATTATTCTATCCATGTGATATATAGTTCTTATTGTACTATACAGATCTAGCAGTGGATATGGAGCTCTGTGTGTGGTTTGGGATGTTCTAGATGTGCTGATATTATTCTATCCATGTGATAATAGTTCTATTGTGTACTATACAGATCTAGCAGTGGATATGGAGCTCAGTGTGTGGTTTGGGATGTTCTAGATGTGCTGGATATTATTCTATCCATGTGATATATAGTTCTCTTATGTACTATACAGATCTAGCAGTGGATATGGAGCTCAGTGTGTGGTTTGGGATGTTCTAGATGTGCTGGATATTATTCTATCCCATGTGTATATAGTTCTATTGTGTACTATACAGAATCTAGCAGTGGAATATGGAGCTCTGTCTGGTGTTTTGGGATGTTCTAGATGTGCTGGATATTATTCTATCCATGTGATATATAGTTCTATTGTGTACTATACAGAATCTAGCAGTGGATATGGAGCTCAGTGTGTGGTTTGGGATGTTCTAGATGTGATGGATATTATTCTATCCATGTGATATATAGTTCTATTGTGTACTATACAGATCTAGCAGTGGATATGGAGCTCAGTGTGTGGGTTTGGGATGTTCTAGATGTGCTGGATATTATTCTATCCATGTGATATATAGTTCTATTGTGTACTATACAGATCTAGCAGTGGATATGGAGCTCAGTGTGTGGTTTGGGATGTTCTAGATGTGCTGGATATTATTCTATCCATGTGATATATAGTTCTATTGTGTACTATACAGATCTAGCAGTGGATATGGAGCTCAGTGTGTGGTTTGGGATGTTCTAGATGTGCTGGATATTATTCTATCCATGTGATATATAGTTCTATTGTGTACTATACAGATCTAGCAGTGATATGGAGCTCAGTGTGGTGGTTTGGGATGTTCTAGATGTGCTGGATATTATTCTATCCATGTGATATATAGTTCTATTGTGTACTATACAGATCTAGCAGTGGATATGGAGCTCAGTGTGTGGTTTGGGATGTTCTAGGTGTGCTGGATATTATTCTATCCATGTGATATATAGTTCCTATTGTGTACTATACAGATCTAGCAGTGGATATGGAGCTCAGTGTGTGGTTTGGGATGTTCTAGATGTGCTGGATATTATTCTATCCATGTGATATATAGTTCTATTGTGTACTATACAGATCTAGCAGGGATATGGAGCCTCAGTGTGTGGTTTGGGATGTTCTAGATCTGCTGGATATTATTCTATCCATGTGATATATAGTTCTATTGTGTACTATACAGATCTAGCAGTGGATATGGAGCTCAGTGTGTGGTTTGGGATGTTCTAGATGTGCTGGATATTATTCTACCCATGTGATATATAGTTCTATTGTGTACTATACAGATCTAGCAGTGGATATGGAGCTCTGTGTGTGGTTTGGGATGTTCTAGGTGTGCTGGATATTATTCTATCCATGTGATATATAGTTCTATTGTGTACTATACAGATCTAGCAGTGGATATGGAGCTCAGTGTGTGGTTTGGGATGTTCTAGGATGTGCTGGATATTATTCTACCCATGTGATATATAGTTCTATTGTGTACTTTACAGATCTAGCAGTGGATATGGAGCTCAGTGTGTGGTTTGGGATGTTCTAGGTGTGCTGGATATTATTCTATCCATGTGATATATAGTTCTATTGTGTACTATACAGATCTAGCATTGGATATGGAGCTCAGTGTGTGGTTAGTGATGTTCTAGATGTGCTGGGTATTATTCTACCCATGTGATATATAGTTCTATTGTGTACTATACAGATCTAGCAGTGGATATGGAGCTCAGTGTGTGGTTTGGGATGTTCTAGATGTGCTGGATATTATTCTATCCATGTGATATATAGTTCTATTGTGTACTATACAGATCTAGCAGTGGATATGGAGCTCAGTGTGTGGTTTGGGATGTTCTAGATGTGCTGGATATTATTCTATCCATGTGATATATAGTTCTATTGTGTACTATACAGATCTAGCAGTGGATATGGAGCTCTGTGTGTGGTTTGGGATGTTCTAGATGTGCTGGATTATTATTCTATCCATGTGAATATATAGTTCTATTGTGTACTATACAGATCTAGCAGTGGATATGGAGCTCAGTGTGTGGTTTTGGGATGTTCTAGATGTGCTGGATATTATTCTATCCATGTGTTATATAGTTCTATTGTGTACTATACAGATCTAGCAGTGGATATGGAGATCAGTGTGTGGTTTGGGATGTTCTAGATGTGCTGGATATTATTCTATCCATGTGATATATAGTTCTATTGTGTACTATACAGATCTAGCAGTGGATATGGAGATCAGTGTGTGGTTTGGGATGTTCTAGATGTGCTGGATATTATTCTATCCATGTGATATATAGTTCTATTGTGTACTATACAAATCTAGCAGTGGATATGGACCTCAGTGTGTGGTTTGGGATGTTCTAGATGTGCTGGATATTATTCTATCTATGTGATATATAGTTCTATTGTGTACTATACAGATCTAGCAGTGGATATGGAGCTCAGTGTGTGGTTTGGGATGTTCTAGATGTGCTGGATATTATTCTATCCATGTGATATATAGTTCTATTGTGTACTATACAGATCTAGCAGTGGATATGGAGCTCAGTGTGTGGTTTGGGATGTTCTAGGTGTGCTGGGTATTATTCTATCCATGTGATATATAGTTCTATTGTGTAATATACAGATCTAGCAGTGGATATGGAGCTCAGTGTGTGGTTTGAGATGTTCTAGATGTGCTGGATATTATTCTATCCATGTGATATATAGTTCTATTGTGTACTATACAGATCTAGCAGTGGATATGGAGCTCTGTGTGTGGTTTGGGATGTGTTCTAGATGTGCTGGATATTATTCTACCCATGTGATATATAAGTTTCTATTGTGTACTATACAGATCTAGCAGTGGATATGGAGCTCAGTGTGTGGTTTGGGATGTTCTAGATGTGCTGGATTATTATTCTATCCATGTGATATATAGTTCTATTGTGTACTATACAGATCTAGCAGTGGATATGGTGCTCTGTGTTTGGTTTGGGATGTTCTAGATCTGCTGGATATTATTCTATCCATGTGATATATAGTTCTATTGTGTACTATACAGATCTAGCAGTGGATATGGAGCTCAGTGTGTGGTTTGGGATGTTCTAGATGTGCTTGGATATTATTCTATCCATGTGATATATAGTTCTATTGTGTACTATACAGATCTAGCAGTGGATATGGAGCTCAGTGTGTGGTTTGGGATGTTCTAGATGTGCTGGATATTATTCTATCCATGTGATATATAGTTCTATTGTGTACTATACAGATCTAGCAGTGGATATGGAGCTCAGTGTGTGGTTTGGGATGTTCTAGATGTGCTGGATATTATTCTATCCATGTGATATATAGTTCTATTGTGTACTATACAGATCTAGCATTGGATATGGAGCTCTTTGTGTGGTTTGGGATGTTCTAGATGTGCTGGATATTATTCTATCCATGTGATATATAGTTCTATTGTGTACTATACAGATCTAGCAGTGGATATGGAGCTCAGTGTGTGGTTTGGGATGTTCTAGATGTGCTGGATATTATTCTATCCATGTGATATATAGTTCTATTGTGTACTATACAGATCTAGCAGTGGATATGGACCTCGGTGTGGGGTTTGGGATGTTCTAGATGTGCTGGATATTATTCTATCCATGCGATATATAGTTCTATTGTGTACTATACAGATCTAGCAGTGGATATGGAGCTCAGTGTGTGGTTTGGGATGTTCTAGGTGTACTGGATAATATTCTATTCATGTGATATATAGTTCTATTGTGTACTATACAGATCTAGCAGTGGATATGGAGCTCAGTGTGTGGTTTGGGATGTTCTAGATGTGCTGGATATTATTCTACCCATGTGATATATAGTTCTATTGTGTACTATATAGATCTAGCAGTGGATATGGAGCTCTGTGTGTGGTTTGGGATGTTCTAGATCTGCTGGATATTATTCTATCCATGTGATATATAGTTCTATTGTGTACTATAAAGATCTAGCAGTGGATATGGAGCTCAGTGTGTGGTTTGGGATGTTCTAGGTGTGCTGGATATTATTCTACCCATGTGATATATAGTTCTATTGTGTACTATACAGATCTAGCAGTGGATATGGACCTCAGTGTGGGGTTTGGGATGTTCTAGATGTGCTGGATATTATTCTATCCATGTGATATATAGTTCTATTGTGTACTATACAGATCTAGCAGTGGATATGGACCTCAGTGTGGGGTTTGGGATGTTCTAGATGTGCTGGATATTATTCTATCCATGTGATATATAGTTCTATTGTGTACTATACAGATCTAGCAGTGGATATGGAGCTCAGTGTGTGGTTTGGGATGTTCTAGGTGTACTGGATATTATTCTATTCATGTGATATATAGTTCTATTGTGTACTATACAGATCTAGCAGTGGATATGGACCTCAGTGTGGGGTTTGGGATGTTCTAGATGTGCTGGATATTATTCTATCCATGTGATATATAGTTCTATTGTGTACTATACAGATCTAGCAGTGGATATGGAGCTCAGTGTGGGGTTTGGGATGTTCTAGATGTGCTGGATATTATTCTATCCATGTGATATATAGTTCTATTGTGTACTATACAGATCTAGCAGTGGATATGGACCTCAGTGTGGGGTTTGGGATGTTCTAGATGTGCTGGATATTATTCTATCCATGTGATATATAGTTCTATTGTGTACTATACAGATCTAGCAGTGGATATGGAGCTCTGTGTGTGGTTTGGGATGTTCTAGATGTGCTGGATATTATTCTATCCATGTGATATATAGTTCTATTGTGTACTATACAGATCTAGCAGTGGATATGGAGCTCTGTGTGTGGTTTGGGATGTTCTAGGTGTGCTGGATATTATTCTATCCATGTGATATATAGTTCTATTGTGTACTATACAGATCTAGCAGTGGACATGGAGCTCTGTCTGTGGTTTGGGATGTTCTAGATGTGCTGGATATTATTCTATCCATGTGATATATAGTTCTATTGTGTACTATACAGATCTAGCAGTGGATATGGAGCTCAGTGTGTGGTTTGGGATGTTCTAGGTGTGCTGGATATTATTCTACCCATGTGATATATAGTTCTATTGTGTACTATACAGATCTAGCAGTGGATATGGAGCTCAGTGCGTGATTTGTGATGTTCTAGATGTGCTGGATATTATTCTATCCATGTGATATATAGTTCTATTGTGTACTATACAGATCTAGCAGTGGATATGGAGCTCAGTGTGTGGTTTGGGATGTTCTAGATGTGCTGGATATTATTCTATACATGTGATATATAGTTCTATTGTGTACTATACAGATCTAGCAGTGGATATGGACCTCAGTGTGTGGTTTGGGATGTTCTAGATGTGCTGGATATTATTCTATCCATGTGATATATAGTTCTATTGTGTACTATACAGATCTAGCAGTGGATATGGAGCTCAGTGTGTGGTTTGGGATGTTCTAGATGTGCTGGATATTATTCTATACATGTGATATATAGTTCTATTGTGTACTATACAGATCTAGCAGTGGATATGGAGCTCAGTGTGTGGTTTGGGATGTTCTAGATGTGCTGGATATTATTCTATCCATGTGATATATAGTTCTATTGTGTACTATACAGATCTAGCAGTGGATATGGAGCTCTGTGTGGGGTTTGGGATGTTCTAGATGTGCTGGATATTATTCTATCCATGTGATATATAGTTCTATTGTGTACTATACAGATCTAGCAGTGGATATGGAGCTCTGTCTGTGGTTTGGGATGTTCTAGATGTGCTGGATATTATTCTATCCATGTGATATATAGTTCTATTGTGTACTATACAGATCTAGCAGTGGATATGGAGATCAGTGTGTGGTTTGGGATGTTCTAGATGTGCTGGATATTATTCTACCCATATGATATATAGTTCTATTGTGTACTATACAGATCTAGCAGTGGATATGGACCTCATTGTGTGTTTGAGATGTTCTAGATGTGCTGGGTATTATTCTATCCATGTGATATATAGTTCTATTGTGTACTATACAGACCTAGCAGTGGATATGGTGCTCAGTGTGTGGTTTGGGATGTTCTAGATGTGCTGGATATTATTCTATCCATGTGATATATAGTTCTATTGTGTACTATACAGATCTAGCAGTGGATATGGACCTCAGTGTGTGGTTTGGGATGTTCTAGATGTGCTGGATATTATTCTATCCATGTGATATATAGTTCTATTGTGTACTATACAGATCTAGCAGTGGATATGGAGCTCAGTGTGTGGTTTGGGATGTTCTAGATGTGCTGGATATTATTCTATCCATGTGATATATAGTTCTATTGTGTACTATACAGATCTAGCAGTGGATATGGAGCTCAGTGTGTGGTTTGGGATGTTCTAGGTGTGCTGGATATTATTCTATCCATGTGATATATAGTTCTATTGTGTACTATACAGATCTAGCAGTGGATATGGAGCTCTGTGTGTGGTTTGGGATGTTCTAGATGTGCTGGATATTATTCTATCCATGTGATATATAGTTCTATTGTGTACTATACAGATCTAGCAGTGGATATGGTGCTCTGTGTGTGGTTTGGGATGTTCTAGATGTGCTGGATATTATTCTATCCATGTGATATATAGTTCTATTGTGTACTATACAGATCTAGCAGTGGATATGGAGCTCAGTGTGTGGTTTGGGATGTTCTAGATGTGCTGGATATTATTCTACCCATGTGATATATAGTCTATTGTGTACTATACAGATCTAGCAGTGGATATGGACCTCAGTGTGTGGTTTGGGATGTTCTAGATGTGCTGGATATTATTCTATCCATGTGATATATAGTTCTATTGTGTACTATACAGATCTAGCAGTGGATATGGAGCTCACTGTGTGTTTGATATGTTCTAGATGTGCTGGATATTATTCTACCCATGTGATATATAGTTCTATTGTGTACTATACAGATCTAGCAGTGGATATGGACCTCAGTGTGTGGTTTGGGATGTTCTAGATGTGCTGGATATTATTCTACCCATGTGATATATAGTTCTATTGTGTACTATACAGATCTAGCAGTGGATATGGAGATCAGTGTGTGGTTTGGGATGTTCTAGGTGTGCTGGATATTATTCTACCCATGTGATATATAGTTCTATTGTGTACTATACAGATCTAGCAGTGGATATGGAGCTCAGTGTGTGGTTTGGGATGTTCTAGATGTGCTGGATATTATTCTACCCATGTGATATATAGTTCTATTGTGTACTATACAGATCTAGCAGTGGATATGGAGCTCTGTGTGGGGTTTGGGATGTTCTAGATGTGCTGGATATTATTCTATCCATGTGATATATAGTTCTATTGTGTACTATACAGATCTAGCAGTAGATATGGAGCTCTGTGTGTGGGTTTGGATGTTCTAGATGTGCTGGATATTATTCTATCCATGTGATATATAGTTCTATTGTGTACTATACAGATCTAGCAGTGGGTATGGTGCTCTGTGTGTGGGTTTGGATGTTCTAGATGTGCTGGATATTATTCTATCCATGTGATATATAGTTCTATTGTGTACTATACAGATCTAGCAGTGGATATGGAGCTCTGTGTGTGGGTTTGGATGTTCTAGATGTGCTGGATATTATTCTATCCATGTGATATATAGTTCTATTGTGTACTATACAGATCTAGCAGTGGATATGGAGCTCAGTGTGTGGTTTGGGATGTTCTAGATGTGATGGATATTATTCTATCCATGTGATATATAGTTCTATTGTGTACTATACAGATCTAGCAGTGGATATGGAGATCAGTGTGTGGTTTGGGATGTTCTAGATGTACTGGATATTATTCTACCCATGTGATATAGTGTGCTATTGTGTACTATACAGATCTAGCAGTGGGTATAGAGCTCAGTGTGTGGTTTGGGATGTTCTAGGTGTGCTGGATATTATTCTATCCATGTGATATATAGTTCTATTGTGTACTATACAGATCTAGCAGTGGATATGGAGCTCAGTGTGTGGTTTGGGATGTTCTAGGTGTGCTGGATATTATTCTATCCATGTGATATATAGTTCTATTGTGTACTATACAGATCTAGCAGTGGATATGGAGCTCTGTGTGTGGTTTGGGATGTTCTAGGTGTGCTGGATATTATTCTATCCATGTGATATATAGTTCTATTGTGTACTATACAGATCTAGCAGTGGGTATGGAGCTCAGTGTGTGGTTTGGGATGTTCTAGGTGTGCTGGATATTTTTCTACCCATGTGATATATAGTTCTATTGTGTACTATACAGATCTAGCAGTGGATATGGAGCTCTGTGTGGGGTTTGGGATGTTCTAGATGTGCTGGATATTATTCTACCCATGTGATATATAGTTCTGTTGTGTACTATACAGATCTAGCAGTGGATATGGAGATCAGTGTGTGGTTTGGGATGTTCTAGGTGTGCTGGATATTATTCTATCCATGTGATATATAGTTCTATTGTGTACTATACAGATCTAGCAGTGGATATGGTGCTCAGTGTGTGGTTTGGGATTTTCTAGATGTGCTGGATATTATTCTATCCATGTGATATATAGTTCTATTGTGTACTATACAGATCTAGCAGTGGATATGGAGCTCAGTGTGTGGTTTGGGATGTTCTAGATGTGCTGGATATTATTCTATCCATGTGATATATAGTTCTATTGTGTAATATACAGATCTAGCAGTGGATATGGACCTCAGTGTGTGGTTTGGGATGTTCTAGATGTGCTGGATATTATTCTATCCATGTGATATATAGTTCTATTGTGTACTATACAGATCTAGCAGTGGATATGGAGATCAGTGTGTGGTTTGGGATGTTCTAGATGTGCTGGATATTATTCTATCCATGTGATATATAGTTCTATTGTGTACTATACAGATCTAGCAGTGGATATGGAGCTCTGTGTGTGGTTTGGGATGTTCTAGATGTGCTGGATATTATTCTATCCATGTGATATATAGTTCTATTGTGTACTATACAGATCTAGCAGTGGATATGGTGTTCTGTGTGTGGTTTGGGATGTTCTAGATGTGCTGGATATTATTCTATCCATGTGATATATAGTTCTCTTGTGTACTATACAGATCTAGCAGTGGATATGGAGCTCAGTGTAAGGTTTGGGATGTTCTAGGTGTGCTGGATATTATTCTATCCATGTGATATATAGTTCTATTGTGTACTATACAGATCTAGCATTGGATATGGAGCTCTGTGTGGGGTTTGGGATGTTCTAGATGTGCTGGGTATTATTCTATCCATGTGATATATAGTTCTATTGTTTACTATACAGATCTAGCAGTGGATATGGAGCTCTGTGTGTGGTTTGAGATGTTCTAGATGTGCTGGATAATATTCTATCTATGTGATATATAGTTCTATTGTGTACTATACAGATCTAGCAGTGGATATGGAGCTCAGTGTGTGGTTTGGGATGTTCTAGATGTGATGGATATTATTCTATCCATGTGATATATAGTTCTATTGTGTACTATACAGATCTAGCAGTGGATATGGAGATCAGTGTGTGGTTTGGGATGTTCTAGATGTACTGGATATTATTCTACCCATGTGATATATAGTTCTATTGTGTACTATACAGATCTAGCAGTGGATATGGAGCTTAGTGTGTGGTTTGGGATGTTCTAGGTGTGCTGGATATTATTCTATCCATGTGATATATAGTTCTATTGTGTACTATACAGATCTAGCAGTGGATATGGAGATCAGTGTGTGGTTTGGGATGTTCTAGATGTACTGGATATTATTCTACCCATGTGATATATAGTTCTATTGTGTACTATACAGATCTAGCAGTGGATATGGAGCTCAGTGTGAGGTTTGGGATGTTCTAGATGTGCTGGATATTATTCTATCCATGTGATATAGTGTGCTATTGTGTACTATACAGATCTAGCATTGGATATGGAGCCCTGTGTGGGGTTTGGGATGTTCTAGGTGTGCTGGGTATTATTCTATCCATGTGATATATAGTTCTATTGTGTACTATACAGATCTAGCAGTAGATATGGAGCTCTGTGTGTGGTTTGGGATGTTCTAGATGTGCTGGATATTATTCTACCCATGTGATATATAGTTCTATTGTGTACTATACAGATCTAGCAGTAGATATGGAGCTCTGTGTGTGGTTTGGGATGTTCTAGATGTGCTGGATATTATTCTACCCATGTGATATATAGTTCTATTGTGTACTATACAGATCTAGCATTGGATATGGACCTCAGTGTGTGGTTTGGGGTGTTCTAGATGTGCTGGATATTATTCTACCCATGTGATATATAGTTCTATTGTGTACTATACAGATCTAGCAGTGGATATGGAGCTCAGTGTGTGGTTTGGGATGTTCTAGGTGTGCTGGATATTATTCTATCCATGTGATATATAGTTCTATTGTGTACTATACAGATCTAGCAGTGGATATGGAGATCAGTGTGTGGTTCGGGATGTTCTAGGTGTGCTGGATATTATTCTATCCATGTGATATATAGTTCTATTGTGTACTATACAGATCTAGCAGTGGATATGGACCTCAGTGTGTGGTTTGGGATGTTCTAGATGTGCTGGATATTATTCTACCCATGTGATATATAGTTCTATTGTGTACTATACAGATCTAGCCGTGGATATGGAGCTCAGTGTGTGGTTTGGGATGTTCTAGGTGTGCTGGATATTATTCTACCCATGTGATATATAGTTCTATTGTGTACTATACAGATCTAGCAGTGGATATGGAGCTCTGTGTGTGGTTTGGGATGTTCTAGATGTGCTGGATATTATTCTATCCATGTGATATATAGTTCTATTGTGTACTATACAGATCTAGCAGTGGATATGGAGCTCTGTGTGGGGTTTGGGATGTTCTAGGTGTGCTGGATATTATTCTATCCATGTGATATATAGTTCTATTGTATACTATACAGATCTAGCAGTGGATATGGAGTTCAGTGTGTGGTTTGGGATGTTCTAGGTGTGCTGGATATTATTCTATCCATGTGATATATAGTTCTATTGTGTACTATACAGATCTAGCAGTGGATATGGTGCTCTGTGTGTGGTTTGGGATGTTCTAGATCTGCTGGATATTATTCTACCCATGTGATATATAGTTCTATTGTGTACTATACAGATCTAGCAGTGCATATTGTGCTCAGTGTGTGGTTTGGGATGTTCTAGATGTGCTGGATATTATTCTACCCATGTGATATATAGTTCTATTGTGTACTATACAGATCTAGCAGTGGATATGGAGCTCAGTGTGTTGTTTGGGATGTTCTAGGTGTGCTGGATATTATTCTATCCATGTGATATATAGTTCTATTGTGTACTATACAGATCTAGCAGTGGATATGGAGATCAGTGTGTGGTTTGGGATGTTCTAGATGTGCTGGATATTATTCTACCCATGTGATATATAGTTCTATTGTGTACTATACAGATCTAGCAGTGGATATGGAGATCAGTGTGTGGTTTGGGATGTTCTAGATGTGCTGGGTATTATTCTACCCATGTGATATATAGTTCTATTGTGTACTATACAGATCTAGCAGTGGATATGGAGCTCAGTGTGTTGTTTGGGATGTTCTAGATGTGCTGGATATTATTCTATCCATGTGATATATAGTTCTATTGTGTACTATACAGATCTAGCAGTGGATATGGAGCTCTGTGTGTGGTTTGGGATGTTCTAGATGTGCTGGATATTATTCTACCCATGTGATATATAGTTCTATTGTGTACTATACAGATCTAGCAGTGGATATGGTGCTCTGTGTGTGGTTTGGGATGTTCTAGATGTGCTGGATATTATTCTATCCATGTGATATATAGTTATATTGTGTACTATACAGATCTAGCAGTGGATATGGAGATCAGTGTGTGGTTTGGGATGTTCTAGATGTGCTGGATTTTATTCTACCCATGTGATATATAGTTCTATTGTGTACTATACAGATCTAGCAGTGGATATGGAGCTCTGTGTGTGGTTTGGGATGTTCTAGATGTGCTGGATATTATTCTATCCATGTGATATATAGTTCTATTGTGTACTATACAGATCTAGCAGTGGATATGGAGCTCAGTGTGTGGTTTGGGATGTTCTAGATGTGCTGGATATTATTCTATCCATGTGATATATAGTTCTATTGTGTACTATACAGATCTAGAATTGGATATGGAGATCAGTGTGTGGTTTGGGATGTTCTAGATGTGCTGGATATTATTCTATCCATGTGATATATAGTTCTATTGTGTACTATACAGATCTAGCAGTGGATATGGAGCTCTGTGTGTGGTTTGGGATGTTCTAGGTGTGCTGGATATTATTCTACCTATGTGATATATAGTTCTATTGTGTACTATACAGATCTAGCAGTGGATATGGAGCTCAGTGTGTGGTTTGGGATGTTCTAGATGTGCTGGATATTATTCTACCCATGTGATATATAGTTCTATTGTGTACTATACAGATCTAGCAGTGGATATGGAGCTCAGTGTAAGGTTTGGGATGTTCTAGGTGTGCTGGATATTATTCTATCCATGTGATATATAGTTCTATTGTGTACTATACAGATCTAGAATTGGATATGGAGATCAGTGTGTGGTTTGGGATGTTCTAGATGTGCTGGATATTATTCTATCCATGTGATATATAGTTCTATTGTGTACTATACAGATCTAGCAGTGGATATGGAGCTCTGTGTGTGGTTTGGGATGTTCTAGATGTGCTGGATATTATTCTATCCATGTGATATATAGTTCTATTGTTTACTATACAGATCTAGCAGTGGATATGGAGCTCAGTGTGTGGTTTGGGATGTTCTAGATCTGCTGGATATTATTCTATCTATGTGATATATAGTTCTATTGTGTACTATACAGATCTAGCAGTGGATATGGAGCTCTGTGTGTGGTTTGGGATGTTCTAGATGTGCTGGATATTATTCTACCCATGTGATATATAGTTCTATTGTTTACTATACAGATCTAGCAGTGGATATGGAGCTCTGTGTGTGGTTTGGGATGTTCTAGATCTGCTGGATATTATTCTATCTATGTGATATATAGTTCTATTGTGTACTATACAGATCTAGCAGTGGATATGGAGCTCTGTGTGTGGTTTGGGATGTTCTAGATCTGCTGGATATTAT
This sequence comes from Discoglossus pictus, assembly GCA_027410445.1. NCBI lineage: Eukaryota > Metazoa > Chordata > Amphibia > Anura > Alytidae > Discoglossus > Discoglossus pictus. Next base: position 131,190,047 of record CM050171.1, read on the forward strand.
TCTATCTATGTGATATATAGTTCTATTGTGTACTATACAGATCTAGCAGTGGATATGGAGCTCAGTGTGTGGTTTGGGATGTTCTAGATCTGCTGGATATTATTCTATCTATGTGATATATAGTTCTATTGTGTACTATACAGATCTAGATGTGATTCAGGAGGGCAGTTGTGTAGTGGAGGATCACCAGGTGCATTAAAAAAAAAAGATATTTAAATAAAAATAAGTTTGGGGCACCCCCCAGAGTAGGGCCCAGGTGCATTGTTCTTCCCCTACTAATATTGCAATATATATATATCTAGCAGTGTGATATATACTGTATTTCTAGCAGTCTAATATACCATTACTGGTTGCCCAGTAAGTGAACACTTTACGGTCATAGACACGCAGGACACGAGACACTCGAAGGTCCGGCCACAGATTCTTTATAAACTCAACGTCTCCTCTGTTGAGGGAAATAGATAAATATCATCCCAGATGTAACTGATGTCATTTTGCTTTATTTGGGGATTTATATAAGCCCAGAGCTGATTTTCTGTCTGATTACTACCCCAGATATGTACAAACCTCAAACAGTCTTCTTTGGGTTGTTCTTATACAGATTGCTTCCCGTAGAGCAAAAGACTGGAAATGGCTGAAGATGTGTTGCGCCCCCAGACCCGATCCCTTCTAGAATGTGCCATGACAGACCATCTCTGTAGTAAGTGCTCACTCTGCCTCATTTTTCCTTACTGTATATAATATTCTGTCTCCTTACTATTTGTAGTAACTCCTTACTTACTGTCTGTATTATGTGTCTTAGTCTGCAGTAACCGCACTGTCTGTACTAAGTGCCTATCATGCTTTTCCTCCTTATTGCTCTATTTCCAGGCCCCATATTTGCCCCCTCCACCTCTTCCTCTCTGATAGTTTCTTTATGATACTCGGCTATTCTTTCAGGAAAATACAGCAATCTTTGCGCATAGCATTAGTGCCATATTACTATTTACTTATAATATCTCACAAAAGTAAGTACACCCCTCACATTTTTGTAAATATTTTATTATATATTTTCATGTGACAACACTGAATAAATGACCCTCTGCTACAATGTGAAGTAGTAAGTGTACGGCCTGTATAACAGTGTAAATGTGCTGTCCCCTAAAAAATAACTCAATAGTCATATTCTGGGCCTGCATGAGTGCTGCCGGCACTGGGGAGCTACAGTTCGTTGAGGGAACCATGAATGCCAACATGTGCTGTGACATACTGAAGCAGAGCGTGATCTCCCTTCAGAGACTGGGCCGCAGGGCAGTATTCCTACATGATAACGACCCCAAACACACCTCCAAGATGACCACTACCTGCTAAAGAAGCTGTAGGTAAAGGTGATGGACTGGCCAAGCATGTCACCCAGACCTAAACCCTACTGAGCATCTGTGGGGCATCCTCAAACGGGAGGTGGGGGAGTTCAAGGTCTCTAACATCCACCAGCTCTGTGATGCCATCATGGAGGAGTGGAAGAGGACTCCAGTGGCAACCTGTGAAGCTCTGGTGACCTCCATGCCCATGAGGGTTGTGCTGGAAAATAATGGAGGCCACATAAAATATTGACACTTTGGGACCAATTTGGACATTTCCACTTAGGGGTGTACTCACTTTTGTTGCCATTGGGTTAGACATTAATGGCTCTGAGTTATTTGGAGGGGACAGCACATTTACACTGTTATACCGGCCGTACACTTACTACTTCACATTGTATCAGAGGGTCATGTCTTCAGTGATTTCACATGAAAAGGTATAATAACATATTTACATAAATGTCAGGGGGGTACTTACTTTTGTGCGATACTGTATGTTCCTTCCATCTCTCTACTTTCTACTATATATAAAATACATTCAAAGTGATATTTTTTCCTTTTCTCTCTCTCCAGTTGCCCAGACATATCAGTCTGAGGTCATTGTGGTCCCGGTGATCCTGATTGGGGGGTCTCTCATCATCCTCGCTGCTATTTTATGTCTCCGATATTGCAAACGGAAATCCAAAGAGGAATATACACAAGGTAACCGCTCTGGTATTAGGGTATCCCATCATTTTGTGACTAAAGTGATATTAATAATGTGGAATCAAACTGATCAACAATTAGAACAATTCATTGGAAATAATCACTGAAACATGAGTTGTGTGTTAGGATGAGCTAAAAAGGGTTAAAGTGCAAGAACTGAGCCCCATTCTAAATCAAAACCTTACAATGTGGAACCACTGCCGTTATAAGTAAATGTCATATATATAGTTGTCGTAGTCACGATTTGTCAGTCATGTTAAAAGTTACGGGCATGCGCAAAGGCGCTCATTGCAAGGCCCATAAGTTATGGGCTTGATGGGGGCTGCAATAAGCGACAAAGGCCTGCAAGACTTAAAAATGGAGGAAGGGGAGGAGGCTGGCAATGAGCACCAAAGGCGCTCATTGCCAGGCATCGCGAGGTCCGCAATACTTAGAAGTAGATGAGGGGGAAGAGGCTGACAATGAGCGCCAAAGGCGCTCATCGCGAGGCCCGTAAGACTTAGAACAAAATGACGTCGAGGGCTGCAATGAGTGCCGAAGACCGTAGGCTTTAACGGCCGCCATTTTTTTCAAAGCGAGAGCTGCAATGGGCACCAAAGATTGTAGGCTTTAACAGACGCCATTTTTTTTCCAATGCCGTATCTCCAAAGTCGTTCAGGGGTAAAAAAAAGACTCAAACTGATTACCAAATTAGGTTACTAATTTAATATTAAATCGCGAGGAGTGCAAAGTAGAGGGGGGGAGAGGCTCAAAACGAGCTCCGAAGGTGCTCATTGCGAGGCGTGATAGTAGAAGGTTGGCCGAGGCCTGCAATGAGCGGCAAAGCCGTTGACTGCAGGGCTCATCATGAGCGACAAAGGCGCTCATAGCGAGGCCCGTAAAGTAGACGGTGGGAGAGGCCCGCAGGCACTCACTGCGAAGCCCGTGATGAGCGCCAAAGGCGCTTATTGCTAGGTCCGCAAGTAAGAGGAGGGAGAGCCTCACATTTTGTGGCAAACAGCGTGGCCAGGCTTCACATTTTATTGCTGTCATTTTTGACGGGCAAGTCACTAGTGTTTTGTTTTTGGTGGGTTTTTGAGTTACGCGCATGAACAGTGCTGCGCCTCGCTTCTCGAAGGCTCGCATGTGTGATGGCGCCATTGGCTGCAATGAGCGCCTTCACAAGGTTGCAACTGCGTGACCAACATTGCAAATGTTACAAACAGCGTTCTTGGTCCACAACTATATATGTGATATATATATATACAGTGGATATAAAAAGTCTACACACCCCTGTTAAAATGTCAGGTTTCTGTGCTGTAAAAAAATGGGACAAAGATCAATCATTTTGAGAACTTTTTCCACCTTTAATGTGACCTATAAACTGTAAGGATGTTCCAAACAGTTGATTTCTCCACACCTAATGTTTTTGCTATCTCTCTGATGGGTTTGTTTTTTCAGCCTAATGATGGCTTGGTTCACTGATAGTGACAGCTCTTTGGATCTCATATTGAGAGTTGACAGCAACAAATGCAAATAGCACACTTGAAATGAACACTGGAGCTTGTATCTGCTCTTTGTAAATGGGATAATGAGGGAATAACACACACCTGGCCATGGAACAGCTGAGCAGCCAATTGTCCCATTACTTTTGGTCCCTTAAAAAGTGGGAGGCACATATACAAACTGTTGTAATTCCTACACCGTTCACCTGATTTGGATGTAAATACCCTCAAATTAAAGCTGAAAGTCTGCAGATAAAGCACATCTTGTTTGTTTCATTTCAAATCCATTGTGGTGGTGTATAAAGCCAAAAAGGGTAGAATTATGTCGATGTCCCAATATTTATGGACCTGACTGTATATGTAGGAAGCATTGTGCTGAAGAGCTGACAATCTGTTTTGACGTTCCTGCAGCATACAATGTCGGTTTGCAGTGTTGTTGAGCTGAGGTGTAAGTGTCAGCAATGTGCGCAGTGTGTAGTGTAAATAGGCTGTGTGCGCGACGGGAAACCGTTAGTGTAGCTGTGTACTTCCGTATTGTGTAAGTTAGTGTTGTAAAATGGCGGCGAATGTGTATGTGGTACGCGGGTGCGGATGATTTAGCGTCCTTGGTAAGAGTGTATCTTTACCTCATATGTTTTTTTTTTTAAATCCATCTGTGCTTGGTGGAATTTTGCGGCTTTAGGGTCGTGTAGCCTCGTTATCGTTTTTTTCGGCTGCCATTTTTTATCTCGCTTAGGGCATTCTTGTGTGTCGAGACTCTGGGATTTCGACTTAAATTGAAGTGTAACTTCACTTGCAGAGGTCGTGGGTGGGACACATTGCGGGGGACGCAGTTCTTGCAAGCTCGCAAAGTGTGATGACGATTCGTAGTTTGACAACTATTATATGAGATGATCAGATCACCACTGTTCCCAGTGCTTTGCACCTGCTTCACCACCAGTAGCTCCGCCACTGATCCATCCTCGAGCTTAGAGTATATTCCCGCAATATATAAATACTTCCTTGTGATCGTGATCCTGACATATTCTTGCCCCCTCTCTCTCCCTACAGATGAGCAGTCTCAAGAACACAGGAGGGGTCTGAATTCCGGGCTTTTCTTGGAGGAGCTGTCCTTAGATAGAGTGCTGACTTCTCGAGATGCCTCCCTGCAGGCTCTGGAGGTGCACTGGGAGAAGGTCAGGAAGCCCCTCCAGCTGGTCGGAGAGGGGAGATATGGCCCCATCTACAGGACGCTCCTCAAGGATCCAAATGGGCATGAAAAAGACGTCGTTATCAAGCAGCTTAGAGGTAAATATACACCAGAATTATTACATGGAGGTCAAAAGAAAAAGACTTTTAGGCCATGAAGTGATCTTCTCTGGTCCTGTAATATGTGGATTGCTAATTAATTGTTAATTACACCTGTGTGCCAGTGACTCCCGTCCACATGTATGTACATGCTTGTTAGCATGTTGTTGTTTATTCGTTTAGCTGTGTCCAACTCTCCATGACCCTGTGCATCGCAGAACACCAGGCACAATATTATGTCTCTGGTCTTACTTAGCCATATGTTTTTCTTGGCAAAGATACTGGAGTGGGTTGCCAGTTCCTTCTCCAATGGACCGTCTCTGCTATAAACTGTCCATCTTGGGTGAATTTACCTGAACAAATCTATCGAACTTCCCTCTTTCTCTTAATCCTCACAAACCTTGTTTATTGTTTTCTGTTGATTTTCCACTTTTTTTCCTCATTTCTCTCTGTTTTACCCCAGACTCGGCTGGACCCAGTGATGTTCATGACTTCCTGCAGAGGACCGCGTTTCAGGCCTCGATGGGCCATCACCCCCACCTGGTGGACATCCTGGGGTGCTGCACTGAGGAGAAGCCGTTCTGTATGATACTGGAGACTGTGGAGCCGGGCTGTTTGCTGCACTTCCTCTGGGATTGCCGCAGGGTGAGAGGAACACTATAATACATTCACCAAAAAATATGCAGTTAAAGAAGTGGAGTTAAATATCCCAATTTCTACAGGAGCTAATTCTTAAAACTAGCGACTTGCGCGTCAAAAAATGACGGCAATAAGACTGTAAGGCGGCTAATGTTTGCGTGCAAAATTAATTTTGTTGGTGTTTTAAGATTTTGCAGTGTATTAGTGTGCGTGCGGGAGGCAAATCCGTTAGCGTAGCTGTGTACTTCCGCATTGTATAAGTTATTGTTCTAAAATGGCGCCTAATGTGTGGTATGCGGCTGTGGCTGATTTTGCGTCCTTGTTTTCGGATGTTGTCCGACTTTTTCAGGAAAATCCGTAGCTGTTTGGTGGTGTTTTGCCTGTTTAGGGACCTTTAGCCTTGTTTTCGTTTTGTTTGGCGGCCATTTTTTCTCTCGCTGAGGTGATTTTCGGGTGTCTAAACTTCGAAATGTTGACTTAAATGGAGGTGTAACTTCACTTGCAGAGGTCCCGGGTGCCCCCACTTGCTGTGAGTAAGCTTTGTATGTGTTTGTTGTGTGTATTAATGGTTTTGGGGTCGCGCGGATTGCGTCCTTGTTTTCGGATCTCGTACGTCTTTTTCGGCAAATCTGTAGGTGTTTGGTGGTGTTTTGCGTCTTTAGACTGCTGTAGCCTCGTTTTCGTTTTTTCGGCGGACATTTTTTCTCTCGCTTCGGGGATTTTCGGGTGTATAAACTCTTTTATTTTGAGTTAGATTGAGGTGTAACCTCAGTTTTCCAGGTCCTGGGTGCCCCCCCTTGCTGTAGGTAAGATTTTTATGTATTTGTTGTGTGTATTTATTGTGTTTTTCATGTTTTCATGTGCGCGAGTTTCGTCCGTTTTTTGCGAGGTCGTAATGGGTCGTAGCGTGACTCGTATTTTGCTTTCGTAACTCCGTAAATTTTGCGAGGTCCGCAGTTGCTGCAAGGAGCGCGAGCCCGCAAGCGTTAGCAACAGCCCGCATGCTCACAACTATATATGTGATGTTGAGGTTTACCCCGTTTGATAAATAGGCTCCATAGAAACCACAGGAGGTGGAGACCATAGAAACCACAGGAAGTGGAGACCATAGAAACCACAGGAAGTGGAGACCATTGAAACCACAGGAAGTGGAGACCATAGAAACCACAGGAAGTGGAGACCATAGAAACCACAGGAAGTGGAGATCATAGAAACCACAGGAAGTGGAGATCATAGAAACCACAGGAAGTGGAGACCATAGAAACCACAGGAAGTGGAGACCATAGAAACCACAGGAAGTGGAGACCATAGAAACCACAGGAAGTGGAGATCATAGAAACCACAGGAAGTGGAGATCATAGAAACCACAGGAAGTGGAGATCATAGAAACCACAGGAAGTGGAGATCATAGAAACCACATGAAGTGGAGACCATAGAAACCACAGGAAGTGGACATATTTGCTGTTTAATTCTATATAACTTCTAGTTCACAAAAACAGAGTCTTCAGAAACTCGAAGTTTCCCAAAAATTATTAGCCTTATTAAATTGTGATTCAGTAAATTGAATAGGGCTCTATATAAGCACTCTGCATATTGTTTTTACAGAAGTTTTTAGTTGGTGAACTTCTATCCAAAAGCAAAGTCTTCACTAACTAAAAACTTCTGTGCTTAAATAGAGCCCTATTACATTTACCGAATTGCAATTTAATAAGGCTGATGATGTCCAGCTGCTAATCTTGTTGATTTCGTACCCACGTGACAAACACGTGACTTTTTTCTTGAGCTGTGGCGGCCCTTTAATCCCACGTGTCCCTGCGTATCTCTCCTGCTTGCCTATCGATATAGAGCTGTGCGCAGTGAGATTGCGCATATAATGGACATGGCGCGTCATAAGGAGCACACATGGTCATAGTGAGTTAGGGCTCAGACTATAGGGGTGCAATGCCCTGCAGATAATGATGAAGAGATACAATGTTGCCCTGATGTAGGTGTATACCAGGAAAGTCATGTGATTTGTGTCTGTCACAGGATGTCCTGTCTATGGATGGGATACTTTATGACCTCACAGAGTGCCAGGTGTACATCATCGCTCTGCAGATCATCTCGGCGCTGGTAAGTGTTCCTCCTCGTCCTCTATTCTACCCCCTGCTTTGGAGGATGTTGTATACAATCCCCACATATTGACCAGCTTCTCGTAACCCACCCCCACATCGAGGGTCAGAGTAACATATCTGGAGCCCCTTGGCAGACACCCCTTAGCCTCACCCGGGGTACACCAGCCATGTGCATCAGTGTTTCCCTGCCACCACGTTGCTCCACCAACATATAAACAAAATAACTGAAATGTATATTTATTGCTATGTAAATAAGGCGCCCTTTCCAGGGAGGCGCCCTAGGCAGTTGCTTTCTTTGCCTAATTATAAATCTGATCATGCCCACATCTCTCTCTCCGCCAAAACCACAAAGTGTCCTTGACCCAGAAAAACATCTGACATGTCTCCTCTCTCAGGAGTTCCTCCACCAACGCAATCTCCTGCATGGGGACGTAGCCACTCGAAACATCCTCATCCAGCGCAGCTTTACAGTGAAACTGAGCGGCCTCGGAGCGGCCTGTGAAATGAACATGGGGGGATCCTTCCCATCTCGACGTCCTGCACCCCTCAAGTGGATGGCCCCAGAAAGGCTCCTTCACTTGTCTGTGTCTGCCAAGTCTGACATGTGAGTCACCTCAATATGCATATATAGATCATATACAGTATATATCCAGTCCTTGGGCTTCTATTTGATTGTCTACAAAATAACTTATTATTAGTAACCTTATTTCCTGCTTAAGTTTCTCATAAATACCGTAGCTGCACTGCACCCTGGGAAACAGGGTGGGACATGCAAATTAGACCATAATGCACTCTCACACACTATTAATCCAAAAACAACTTTATACACGGCTCCTTTTAGGCATATGCCCTCTGTATTACACAGCTTTAAGCATAGCACAGGATGGATTATGCACAAACGAGGAGACCTACCCACATATATCACTGGTTCGATCTTAATGGATCTCATCGGTGTGGGGTTGGTTCCTGGTCTGTGCAGTAGATTTTTTTAGTGTATATGTGTGTGTGTATATATATATATATACATACAGACACAAGCAAGCTCCTACATATCACCGGGTACACTTTTATGTATATATATATGCGCTGCGCTCCCCATCAGATCAGTGATCACATTGTAGCCGGGTTCCTACTGTACAAGAGTTTTATTGGAATTTGATTTCCTAACTTGGCTTTCTTTGTATTTCCAGCTGGTCCTTTGGAATTCTCCTGTATGAGATGATAACGTTAGGTAATGTCCTGCTGGGTGTGACTGTGTGTCCTCGAGGGTCCTGCTGGGTGTGACTGTGTGTCCTTGAGGGTACTGCTGGGTGTGACTGTGATCCGAGGCTGTGGGGCTGGGACCCTCGTGGTCCGAGGTTGGGGGTTGGGACCCTCGGTGGTCCGGGGCTAGGAGTTAGGACGCTTGATGGCCTCCAAACAGACTGATAATTTGACCACAAAACAAAAAGCAGCGCTCAGACAGTGTGACTGTGAGGATTAAAGGGCCATCCAGCTCTAACAAGCCTCTCATCTTCATCCTGTTCCAGGGGCCCCCCCGTACCCCGAGATTCCTCCCTCCAGCATCTTACAGCATCTACAGAGGGGTCACATAATGAAGAAGCCGTCGAGCTGTAAACAAGCAATGTAAGGACTACCTATAATCTATACCAATCTCTCACCTATCACCTACAATAGACCTCTCCCCGATCATACACCTAAACCCTACTGTCACACCCCAGAGGGGGCCAAGGAAATCCCAAAACCTCCTGCTTTCTGCTACATGAATACACCCCTGGATTGTGAGGATTGTGAGGCATGCAAATCAGGACCACCACTCAGGAATACCGGATCAGCCAATCCAGTACACAGAGAGAGGGCACAGAGCGAGACAGAGAGTGCAGAGGCAGAGGGCACATAGAGAGTTGGGACAGACAGAGAGAGAAAGATAGGGCAGAGACACAGAGGGCACAGAGACAGAGAGGGCACAGAGAGAGAGAGAGGGCAGAGAGAACAGAGAGAGGGCACAGAACGAGACAGAGAGTGCAGAGGCAGAGGGCACATAGAAAGAGGACACAGAGCGAGACAGAGTGTGCAGAGGGCACATAGCAAGACAGAGAGAGTGTAGAGGCAGAGGGCACAGGGAGAGAGAGAGGGCAGAGACACAGAAGGCACACAGAGAGAGAGGGTACAGAGCGAGATAGAGAGTGTAGAGGCATAGGGCACATAGAGAGGTGGGACAGAGAGGGAGAGATAGGGCAGAGACAGAGAGGGCACAGGGAGAGAGAGAGGGCAGAGACACAGAAGGGAGAGAGAGAGAGGGCAGAGACACAGAAGGCAGAGAGAGAGGGCACAGAGCGAGAAAGGGAGTGCAGAGGCAGAGGGCACATAGAGAGAGGGCACAGAGTGAGACAGAGAGTGCAGAGGGCATATAGAGAGTTGGGACAGAGAGGGAGAGATAGGGCAGAGACACAGAGGGCACAGAGAGAGAGAGGACAGAGATACAGATGGCAGAGACACAGAGAGAGAGGGCAGAGAGTACAGAGGGCACATAGAGAGTTGGGACAGACAGAGAGAGAGATAGGGCACAGACACATAGGGCACACAGAGAAAGAGAGGGCAGAGAGAACAGAGAGAGAGAGAGAGAGAGGGCAGAGACACAGAAGGCACAGAGAGAGAGAGGGAGCAGAAAGAACAGGGAGAGAGAGGGCAGAGACACAGAGGGCACAGAGAGGGAGAGAGGGCACAGAGCGAGACAGAGAGAGTAAAGAGGCAGAGGGCACATAGAGATTTTGAACAGTGAGAGAGAGAGAGAGGGCAGACACACAGAGGGCACAGAGAGAGAGAAGGCAGAGAGAGAGGGCAGAGGCACAGAGATAAATCATTTCAGAACTTTTTCCACCTTTAATGTGACCTATAAACTGTACAACTCAATTGAAAAACAAACTGAAATCTTTTAGGTCGAGGGAAGAAAAAATATAAAAGTAAAATAATATTGTTGCATAAGTCTGCACACCCTTAAACTAATACTTTGTTGAAGCCCCTTGTGATTTTATTACAGCACTCAGTCTTTTTGGCACATTTTAACTTGGCAAGATTTGCCCACTCTTCTTTGCTCTGTCAGATTGCGAGGGCATCTCCTGGGCACAGCCCTCTTCAGATCACCCCACAGATTTTCAATCGGATTCAGGTCTGGGCTCTGGCTGGGCCATTCCAAAACTTTAATCTTCTTCTGGTGAAGCCATTCCTTTGGTGATTTGGATGTATGCTTTGGGTCGTTGTCATGCTGAAAGATGAAGTTCCTCTTCATGTTCAGCTTTCTCGCAGAAGCCTGAAGGTTTTGTGCCAATATTGACTGGTATTTGGAACTGTTCATAACTCCCTCTATCTTAACTAAGGCCCCAGTTCCAGCTGAAGAAAAACAGCCCCAAAGCATGATGCTGCCACCACCATGCTTCACTGTGGGTATGGTGTTCTTTTTTTGTGATGTGCAGTGTTGTTTTTGTGCCAAACATATCTTTTGGGATTATGGCCAAAAAGTTCAACCTTGGTTTCATCAGACCATAACACCTTTTCCCACATGCTTTTGGGAGACTTCAGATGTGTTTTTGCAAAATGTAGCCTGGCTTGGATGTTTTTCTTTGTAAGAAAAGGCTTTCGTCTTGCCACTCTACCCCATAGCCCAGACATATGAAGAATACAGGAGATTGTTGTCACATGTACCACACAGCCAGTACTTGCCAGATATTCCTTCAGCTCCTTTAATGTTGCTGTAGGCCTCTTGGTAGCCTCCCAGACCAGTTTTATTCTCGTCTTTCCATACATTTTGGAGGGAGCTCCACTTCTTGGTAATGTCACTGTTGTGCCATATTTTCTCCACTTGATGATGACTGTCTTCACTGTGTTCCATGGTATATCTAATGCCTTGGAAATTCTTTTGTACCCTTCTCCTGACTGATAACTTTTAACAATGAGATCCCTCTGATGCTTTGTAAGCTCTCTGTGGACCATGGCTTTTGCTATGTGATGCGACTAAGATTTTTTTTTAGGAAAGATTAACTAGTGCAGCTGAACTTTATTTGGGGTTAATCAGAGGCACTTTAAATGATGGCAGGTGTATGCTGACTCCTATTTAACACGATTTTGAATGTGATTGCTTAATTCTGAACACAGCTACATCCCCAGTTATAAGAGGGTGTGCAGACTTATGCAACCACATTAGTTTTCTTTGTTTTTTTTCTTCCCTCCACCTAAAACATTTCAGTTTGTTTTTCATTTGAGTTGTACAGTTTATAGGTCACATTAAAAGTGGAAAAAGTTCTGAAATGATTTATCTTTGTCTCATTTTTTTACAGCACAGAAACCTGACATTTTAACAGGGGTGTGTAGACTTTTTATATCCACTGTATAAATGTAAAAAAGTGTCAAAGTCCCTTAAAGCCATTGTAATAGCCTTCAAGGTTGGTAGCCACAAGGGCTTGTGTCCCTCCATGGTCAGTGGTCTATGAGTCCAGGGGGCTGAGTCATAAAGGACTATTGCTTGTGGGGTTCAGGGAAGTCTAATCATGGCCCCAAAAAGAGGGTTGTGACACCTACCATAGACCTATAACGAATCACATACACCTATTACTTTCCTATCACACACAGCTCACTTATCACACACCTCTCACCTATCACACACCTGATTTAATGAGAGACACAAATCACTCTGAGCATGTGTGAGCCCTCTAGTAATAGCTCCCGGTCTCTTTCATAGGTACAACATCATGAAGTCCTGCTGGGCCTGGAAGGGGTCAGACCGCCCGACGCTCTCAGACCTGCGCAGGCGCCTGGAAGCCGGGAAGAAAGGCTCTGATGACAGGACGGTGCTGCAGGTGCCAGAACTGGTGGTACCCGAGCTCTACGCAGGCGTGGCGGGGACCGAAGCTGTAAAAATGGAAACTGATTACACTGTCTTATAGCCAGAGGTGAAGAGAGTGCTCACACTGAGGGACAGTCACTCAAAAAGAGCGCTCAAATGTCAGGGACAGTCATGCAAAGAGAGCGCTCACACTCAGGGACAGTCACCAAAAGAGAGTGCTCACTCTTAGGGACAGTCATTGAAACAGAGCACTCATATGTCAGGAACAGTCACGCAAAGAGTGCGTACACACTCAGGGACAGTCACCCAAAGCGAGAGCTCAACTAATGGACAGTCACCCAAAGAGAGTGCTCACTCTTAGGGACAGTCATTGAAACAAAGCACTTATATGTCAGGAACAGTTACGCAAAGAGTGCGTACACACTCAGGGACATCCACCCAGAGAGAGCGTACACACTCAGGGACAGTCACCCAGAGAGAGCGCACACACTCAGGGACAGTCCCGCAAAGAGAGCGTACACACTCAGGGACATCCACCCAGAGAGAGAGTGCACACTCAGGGACAGTCACCCAGAGAGAGCGCACAACACTCAGGGACATCCACCCAGAGAGAGAGTGCACACTCAGGGACAGTCACCCAGAGAGAGCGCACACACTCAGGGACATCCACCCAGAGAGAGCGCACACACTCAGGGACATCCACCCAGAGAGAGCGCACACACTCAGGGACTGTCACCCAGAGAGAGCGCACACACTCAGGGACATCCACCCAGAGAGAGAGTGCACACTCAGGGACAGTCACCCAGAGAGAGCGCACACACTCAGGGACATCCACCCAGAGAGAGCGCACACACTCAGGGACATCCACCCAGAGAGAGCGCACACACTCAGGGACATCCACCCAGAGAGAGCGCACACACTCAGGGACATCCACCCAGAGAGAGCGTACGCACTCAGGGACAGTCACCCAGAGAGAGCGCACACACTCAGGGACATCCACCCAGAGGGAGCGCACACACTCAGGGACATCCACTAACTGGTCCATGGACAACATGATGAACCAGGAGGAGTAACAATAACATAAATACCAGATGGCGGTGCTTCCATGTGGGGTCTGTTACATTACAGGGTCACAACACACCCATGTTTGTATTATGATGTGTAAAAAACTAGACCTGATAATGGGCAGAGCGTTTTTATTAAAGGGACATGGCAGATTCCTGGTTGTCACCAGGTATATAATATCCCTGAGGATCTATGTACTGACATGTCCTTTATTTTATTAACAAGTGCTTATAAGTGCTGTATTTAGTGCCAAAAATCAAACAAACAGTCCCTGTATGGGTCTGCCCTGTACAGCCCATGAAGACACAGACTCTGCTGTACTTGTTCTGAAGTGGTCCGTGATAGGCTAGCACACTACACTGCACATCCTGCCCTACAGGGTCTGTATCTGCATATGCTGCAGTGAGAAGAACCCTATATGCACTATTTGTGTGATAAGCACTTCTTAATACAATACAAATAAATAAAGATAATACTCTGGGATATTAAATACCTAGTAATATCCAGGAACCTTACATGTGCTATTAAGGTAAAATATAATTACGACCTTTAAATGTTTGTTTATCCATTTGTCTGTAGTCCCGCCCCGGTCTGTGAGTACATGTGTAATATGCGGGAACCTTGGAGTCTGAGGCTAGGTGTTTGACACTCAGTGAATTGCTATTTGCACTTTTATACCATAGACAACTAACTTTACATGTCAGCCCTTGGAGGAATCAGTCTTGGAAGTTGAGACAGACAGGAGAAGTACTTAGAGATAGAGATGACCGCGCATACGTATAATCACATGTAAAATGAAACTATGTTTTGACTTTTTTAACGTTGTAAAACCATTTTGCTCTTTTCTCATTTTAGCTCTTTAATAGAGAACAGGGGAATTATGGGATGTCACTGCCCTTTAAACACGGATTTAAGGTGATTTCCTTAAAGCTGTGACTGGACATACTGTGCCTGGGATTGGACACTGGGCGGCTGACACCGGGGCGTCTATTTATGAGAGATACGTTTACATTGGGTTTGATTTATTTGCTTATATTGTTAATCAGGGCCATAGTTATGCTGTGTGTGTGTGTGTGTATATATATATATATATATATATATATGTATGTGTGTGTGTGTGTATATATATATATATATATATATATATATATGTGTGTGTGTGTGTGTATATATATATATATATATAGTTGAAAAATCAGAGTATTGCAGTGAATAGTGATACCTTTTTTATTGGAAAAACATATTCATAATATAGCGCCGAGCTTTCGAGAGATGATCCTCTCTTTATCAAGTCAAAAAGCAATACTGATATGAACTAAAAACAGTAAACAGAAAGAGATGAAAAAAAATAAATAGGAAAAACATAAGGAACCATAAATGGTTCCTATGTTTTTTTTTCCCCATCTCTTTCTGTTTACTGTTTTTAGTTCATATCAGTATTGCTTTTTGACTTGATAAAGAGAGGATCATCTCTCGAAAGCTCGTCGCTATATTATGAATATGTTTTTTTCCAATAAAAAAGGTATCACTATTCACTGCAATACTCTTATTATTCAACTGGATTGCTGGACATTCATGGCTACCTCACTCTATATATATATATATATATATATATATCACATCTTTTTGTAATTTATTGTATTTGTTCGACCTAAAACAGTTGATGCAAATCTCACTAATTGAAATCCCATGACCCAAACTGATGAATCCCACGATATGAAGGGTCCGGACTGTTTCACTGCAGAAGCTGTATGTACAGATGAGTTTTATTTGTTAAATTAATGTACCTTGTAATATTCCTATAAATATTGTATATTTAATAAAAAGATCTATGTTTCACTACTTACTTCGTGGTGCACCTCATTGCCCCCTGGGGCTCTGACATATACCCCCTATGTCTCAGTCTATATGCTATTTTCCTGTTCCTGCTCATTTCTAACTATTAAAGGGATATGGAAGGTTTCTGGATGTTACTGGGTATATAATATCTCTGGGTATCTATTTACTTACATGCACTTTATTAAGAAGTTCTTATAAGCTCTGTTTTTCTTGGCTAAAGTCAAATAAATTCTTCCTAACTGGTTTCCTCCTTCTGCAGCTCATGAAGACAGTGAATTTACTAAAGTCACCACTGAGACCCTCCCCCTCATGCTACCCCATTTCCTCTTTTTATGAAACGTTGTGCTTATGTCCCCAGAGTGAATCCCAATCATCCTTATGCGCCTTCTCTTGCTATCTCTGGTACCCACTCTGACCTCCACCTTTCTGTTGGCCATGTAGATGGAAGGCCCATACTACTCCCTTACTACTCCCTTACTACTCCCATACTACTCCCTTACTACTCCCTTACTACTCCCTTACTACTCCCTTACTACTCATACTACAACCTCAAGTCTTGGAGCCCACACTTTCCACACCAGTGACTTACACATTGTTTACCAACCCATTGGGTCAGCATCATGTCAATGAACATGGTCTCCATTATTTTACACGTCAATCTCTATTTCATGGTGATTTCACCCATTTATTTTCTATGGCATGTTATCATTCCTCTTTTAGACATTCTGCTCTCTTTCATCCCTCTTTTCCTCCCTCCTCCCAGTCTCAATCTACCCATTCTACCCATTCATATTGTCCCCCATTTTGCCCCCTGTCTACGTCTCTCCATCCAGCACTCACCACCACATACGTTTCATCTGTTTTCGCTGCAGATCAATCCGCACAAAGTAATTAGTAACTCATAGTTCTGACAGGTGTGTGCTCCAGGGCCCAACTAGTAGTTAATTAACTCGTTACAATAGCTGAGCTCAGGGCTCATTAGGCTCCTGGAATCCATAAACAAAGATTTAGTAACTCAACTGAAAAACCACCTCCTGCAATGAGCCTTAATGTGTGTACAAGGAACATCTAAAGTGGAGTATTATATAGCTTGGTGTATTCATGTACGCCATGATATATATCTACTAAGGTGACACATCCAAATTCTATCATCTCAAGAACATGATAAGAAGCTCCAAAAACCAACCTAGGAACTGGAGAGCTCTCTTCCACTAGAGCGATACCTCTTTGCTTTGAGATTATGGTCATATGACTGGTAGCATTTGTATGTGCTGGACTGATATCACATTCAATAAGAACAATATACATACATGTTAGTTATGACATAACATATCTATGTGTCAGAAAATACATCATTGAGTCAATATATACCATTTTAATAAAAATACTAAATTAATTTAGAATCCCAATGTTACCGTTCTGGTTGAAATGAAATGTTTTACACTAATACGGAGAAACTAGAGGCCACGGTGTGTCCTTTATATGTCTGTGTAGGTTGGAAAAGAATTAATTAGGGGAGGGGCGCCCTGGGCTTGGGAGGGATTTCCTTGACCCTGAAGTCTATGTGACAATGAGACCGTAGCATTTCTCACTTTGGATTTTATATTTAAGTAGTTCTCCCGTCCTCAACTGGTTAATATTTCTTTTATTTTCTCCAGGTTTCTACCCCACCATATCTGTCTAGCTCCCCGTCTTGTACTTCACACTCTTTGTCTCAGGTTCTCTCTGTCTTTCCCTCGGATATCCCTGACTAGCCCACTTCTTCTTGGATTATATCTGTCTAGCTCCCCGTCTTGTACTTCACACTCTTTGTCTCAGGTTCTTTCTGACTAGCCCACTTCTTCTTGGATTATATCAGTCTAGCCCCAGGACATGGCTCACATGGCATCTGAGATAATCGCCTTTATTCTGGCGGTCTCTGGTTGGGTTTTGGTCAGCTCCACTCTACCCACTGATTACTGGAAGGTCTCCAGTATTGATGGGACTGTTATAACTACAGCCACCTTCTGGTCCAACCTTTGGAAGACGTGTGTCACCGACTCCACTGGGGTGTCCAACTGCAAGGACTTCCCATCTATGCTGGCTCTAGAAGGTAGGAAACCAATGGGGTAAAGAGAGTGATGGAGGGGAAAGGGATTTGGGGGTTAGAAGAAACAAAGAACATCTTATGATGGATAAATTAGGACATGAATGGTGGTGGACAGTAATGATTCGGAGAAACACTGTACTATAATGAGAAATGTCCCCATGCTTTTCATTGGAAGGACGATGTGCTAAGACTCATGGGATGTTCTTGCAAACTATATACCTTTTGTTATAAGTAGCAAAGTGATGAAATACTTAAGGAAGCATTCAAAGAGTCCAGGTTTTGGGAAGTACTCCACATTTTTTGCTTGCAAACAGTTAACCTGGACCACCACCATCACGCATGTACCCTACGACAGACACATAGCTATTTGCTTTTAATTCTTTAGATTATACTCTGATATACCCGAGATATAGAGACCAGAGAGAGCTGGGCAAGGTCAGCACAGACAACAAAGTGCCAAGATGTGTCTGAGATTGGTGCCCTAGGCCTGGCCAGAAGACCTTATATACCAAGTGAACTCACTTAAATAGCAAAAATCTGGGATTTACCCACTAAGGTCGGAGTTTTCTCTTTGATTATTCGAGCGCTCCAGATTCCATGTTATTTTATGGAGTTTATTCACATTAAATCTCATTAGTATCTCAATAAATCTAACTGGAAGATTCCCAAGACTGAGAATGTGCTCTCAAATAAAGAAATCTATATAACGTC
Organism: Discoglossus pictus; assembly: GCA_027410445.1. Taxonomy (NCBI): domain Eukaryota; kingdom Metazoa; phylum Chordata; class Amphibia; order Anura; family Alytidae; genus Discoglossus; species Discoglossus pictus. The sequence continues at coordinate 131,208,160 of CM050171.1, forward strand.
AATGTTATTCTGTGATCTCTTCAATGCAGATAATAGGTTAGATAGAATAACATAGCGATTTGATGCTAATTTGTTGCCATTGACTAATGAAGCGCCCATAATGTTTTGTTGTCTTTATCTCCAACCAAGAACCAGAAACTATAATAGTTTGTATTGCTCTTGTGGGACGTCCACGCAACGATCGCTTGTTGTGAGTCTCTGGATGTTTCTTTCACTAAGAAGTAATTATAAGTTCTCATGTGTCACAATAAATCTTTTTTATGGACTCCAAAGAGTTAATGAGCCATTTAATGAGTCCGTTAATCACTAACAACTACACATTCCCGTCCCTTTCTGACTCCCGTGTTACCCCCAGTACCTGGGGCAGATATCACCATCACAGCTTTGTGGCCAGTGGAAAAAATGAGAAATATTGAAATGGTTGAGATGATGACTAGGGAGTCAAAGGAAATAATGGGGTTTCAGGGCCTTCTTTATAGGGAATTCTGGGAGCTATAGTCCTACTATAACTCAATAATAATAATAGTTACAGTCTGGAAAATTATGAATATCTCTTGGAAATGTCCATGAACAGTAATGTGAATAAATGTACCATACAATAGTGACAGATGTCTGTGAGCACCTTAAGACTTGACATATTTGAAATCTAAAAGTAACTTATTGTTACTAAGTCATAAAAATAGATAAGATCACCCGCTTAAACGAAATCTTCAACATTTTTTCATCCACAAAGTTTTTTTTTTTTACAATATCCATGTTTGAGAAATGTAAACCAAGGGCATATTTAGGGTCTATGCTGCCCTAGGCCCATTAAGATATGTGCGTCACCCACACCCCAGTTACTACTCCTCCTTTCTCCTTGTTATATCCCAAATCATAGGTTTATGTATATATACAGTAAAAGAGGCTGAAATGCCACTGCACATAGACATTACATATAGACATTCATAGCACTGCGCTGCTGCCCACTGAAAATGTGAGCTTAAACCAGACAACATGTCTTCTGAGCTTGGACCAGGCAACACATCTTCTTCAAACCAAGAAATGTGTCTTCTGAGCTTGGACCAGGCAACATGTCTTCTTCAAACCACACAATGTGTCTTCTGAGCTTGGACCAGGCAACATGTCTTCTTCAAACCAAGCAATGTGTCTTCTGAGCTTGGACCAGACAACACGTCTTCTTCAAACCAAGCAATGTGTCTTCTGAGCTTAGACCACACAACATCTCTTCTTCAAACCAAGCAATGTGTCTTCTGAGCTTGGACCAGGCACCATGTCTTCTTCAAACCAAGCAATGTGTCTTCTGAGCTTGGACCAGACAACATTTCTTCTTCAAACCAAGCAATGTGTCTTCTGAGCTTGGACCAGGCCACATGTCTTCTTCAAACCAAGCAATGTGTCTTCTGAGCTTGGACCAGGCAACATGTCTTCTTCAAACCAAGCAATGTGTCTTCTGAGCTTGGACCAGACAACATTTCTTCTTCAAACCAAGCAATGTGTCTCCTGAGCTTGGACCAGACAACATTTCTTCTTGAAACCAAGTAATGTGTCTCCTGAGCTTGGACCAGACAACATTTCTTCTTCAAACCAAGCAATGTGTCTTCTGAGCTTGGACCAGTCAACATGTCTTCTTCAAACCAAGCAATGTGTCTTCTGAGCTTGGACCAGTCAACATGTCTTCTTCAAACCAAGCAATGTGTCTTCTGAGCTTGGACCAGTCAACATGTCTTCTTCAAACCAAGCAATGTGTCTTCTGAGCTTGGATCAGACACCATGGGCCTCATTCCATTTGCGATTCGGCCAATTGAATAGAGCTATATATAAGCACAGATCATATTTTTTACAGAAGGTTTTACTTAGTGAACTTCTATCCAAAAGCAAAGTCTTAACTAACTAAAAACTTCTGTAAAAAAAGTTGTTGTCTGGTCCAAGCTGAGAAGACACATTGCTTGGTTTGAAGAAAACATGTTGCCTGGTCCAAGCTCAGAAGACCAAATAACAATTGAATGAGGCCCCATGTCTTCTGCAAACCAAGCAATGTGTCTTCTGAGCTTGGACCAGACAACTTGTCTTCTTCAAACCAAGTAATGTGTCTCCTGAGCTTGGACCAGACAACATTTCTTCTTCAAACCAAGCAATGTGTCTTCTGAGCTTGGACCAGACAACATGTCATTCCACTATCATATATATAGTTCTCGTAATTGCAAGGTTGTCTGTAATGCTATGTTAAAAGTTACAGGTTTGCGCATAACTCAATTTTAACTGCCTCCATTTTTTTCAAGCCTGTAACTCGAAAGCTGTTGGGAGGGCGCCAAAAGACCCCAATTGAATAGAAAATTAGCTTGCAACCTCACTTACGGGCTCCCTGCCTCCCCCTGAGGCAGGGAATCCGGAAGTTAGGTTGAAAGCTAATTTGCTATTCAATTGGGGTCTTTTGGCGACCTCCCAACGGCTTCCAAGTTACCGGCTTGAAAACAAAATGGTGCCGGTTAAACCCGTAATTTTTTTTTCAAGCCTGTAAATGGAGAGAGAACAGGCCATTGAGACAGGGGAGGGAGAAGGGGGGGGGGGGGACACAGGGAAGGGAGAGGAGGGGGAGAGACAAAGGGGAAGGAGAGGGGGGCAAAGAGACACAGGGGAGTGAATGGGGGAAGAGACACTGGAGAGGTAGTGGGGGGAAGAGACACTGGGGAGGTAGTGGGGGGGGAAGAGACACAGTGGAGGGAGTGGGGGGAAGAGGCACAGGGGAGGGAGTGGCAGAAGAGACATGGGGAGAGAAAAATTAAAGGGCGCTCATTACAAGGCCTTCAATGGGCGCTGAAGGCGCTCACTGTGAGGCTCGCAGAGAGGAGGGAGAGGACACAGAAGAAGGGAAGGAGAGTGAGAGAAGCCGTGCATAGCGAGGCTCTCATTGCCCGGCTTTGCTGCTCATGGCGAGGCTCTCATTGTCCGGCTTTGCTGCTCATGGCGAGGCTCGCATTGCCCGGCTTTGCTGCTCATGGCGAGGCTCGCATTGCCCGGCTTTGCTGCTCATGGCGAGGCTCGCATTGCCCGGCTTTGCTGCTCATGGCGAGGCTCGCATTGCCCGGCTTTGCTGCTCATGGCGAGGCTCTCATTGCCCGGCTTTGCTGCTCATGGCGAGGCTCGCATTGCCCGGCTTTGCTGCTCATGGCGAGGCTCTCATTGCCCGGCTTTGCTGCTCATGGCGAGGCTCGCTTAGCCCGGCTTTGCTGCTCATGGCGAGACTCGCATTGCCCGGCTTTGCTGCTCATGGCGAGGCTCGTATTGCCCGGCTTTGCTGCTCATGGCGAGGCTCGCTTAGCCCGGCTTTGCTGCTTATGGCGAGGCTCCCATTGCCCGGTTTGCTGCTCATGGCAAGGCTGGCATTGCCCGGCTTTGCTGCTCATGGCGAGGCTCGCTTAGCCCGGCTTTGCTGCTCATGGCGAGGCTCGCATTGCCCGGCTTTGCTCCTCATGGCGAGGCTCGCATTGCCCGGCATTGCTGCTCATGGCGAGGCTCGCTTAGCCCGGCTTTGCTGCTTATGGCGAGGCTCCCATTGCCCGGTTTGCTGCTCATGGCAAGGCTGGCATTGCCCGGCTTTGCTGCTCATGGCGAGGCTCGCTTAGCCCGGCATTGCTGCTCATGGCGAGGCTCGCATTGCCCGGCTTTGCTGCTCATGGCGAGGCTCGCATTGCCCGGCTTTGCTGCTCATGGCGAGGCTCTCATTGCCCGGCTTTGCTGCTCATGGCGAGGCTCGCATGGCCCGGCTTTGCTGCTCATGGCGAGGCTCTCATTGCCTGGCTTTGCTGCTCATGGCGAGGCTCACATTGCCCGGCTTTGCTGCTCATGGCGAGGCTCGCTTAGCCCGGCTTTGCTGCTTATGGCGAGGCTCCCATTGCCCGGTTTGCTGCTCATGGCAAGGCTGGCATTGCCCGGCTTTGCTGCTCATGGCGAGGCTCGCTTAGCCCGGCATTGCTGCTCATGGCGAGGCTCGCATTGCCCGGCTTTGCTGCTCATGGCGAGGCTCTCATTGCCCGGCTTTGCTGCTCATGGCGAGGCTCTCATTGCCCGGCTTTGCTGCTCATGGCGAGGCTCGCATGGCCCGGCTTTGCTGCTCATGGCGAGGCTCTCATTGCCTGGCTTTGCTGCTCATGGCGAGGCTCACATTGCCCGGCTTTGCTGCTCATGGCGAGGCTCGCTTAGCCCGGCTTTGCTGCTTATGGCGAGGCTCCCATTGCCCGGTTTGCTGCTCATGGCAAGGCTGGCATTGCCCGGCTTTGCTGCTCATGGCGAGGCTCGCTTAGCCCGGCATTGCTGCTCATGGCGAGGCTCGCATTGCCCGGCTTTGCTGCTCATGGCGAGGCTCGCATTGCCCGGCTTTGCTGCTCATGGCGAGGCTCTCATTGCCCGGCTTTGCTGCTCATGGCGAGGCTCGCATGGCCCGGCTTTGCTGCTCATGGCGAGGCTCTCATTGCCCGGCTTTGCTGCTCATGGCGAGGCTCTCATTGCCCGGCTTTTCTGCTCATGGCGAGGCTCGCATTGCCCGGCTTTGCTGCTTATGGCGAGGCTCCCATTGCCCGGTTTGCTGCTCATGGCAAGGCTGGCATTGCCCGGCTTTGCTGCTCATGGCGAGGCTCGCTTAGCCCGGCATTGCTGCTCATGGCGAGGCTCGCATTGCCCGGCTTTGCTGCTCATGGCGAGGCTCACATTGCCCGGCTTTGCTGCTCATGGCGAGGCTCGTCATTTTTGATGGGCAAGTCTCTAGTATAATTTTATAATTATTATTATAACTAAAACCTGCCATTGTGAACATGTTTGCCTAAATCTCATGGTACCTGTCTCTTTTGGTGTCTCTCTCACATTGTCTGTCTCTCTTGCATCCTCTGTCTCGCAGGGTACATACAGGCCTGCCGTGGGTTGCTAATAGCCGCCGTCAGTCTGGGATTTTTTGGTTCCATATTTGCTCTGGTTGGAATGAAATGCACTAAAATTGGAGGCTCTGACGCCACAAAATCTAAAATGACCTGCTCCTCCGGCGTGCTCTACATCCTGAGCGGTGAGTAGTGGGATCGGTTGGGCTGGGAGTGGGTCTGCAGGTGGTACTGATATGTGTGTCCGTCTGGGTGTACTGTTTTGTTTCTCTCTGCGTCTGTGTGTTCAGTAATCCCCCCCCCCCCCCCCCCCCATTACAGGGCCACTGTTGTCTTAATTACCATGTATTGTGAATAACAGGATAATTACTAACATGTTTTTAGAAAGCAGAACAAACGATTTTGTGTTCTCTGTAAACTAATGAGCTTCCATTTGGTTCTGCTAAGTGCTCTGACAGTTGTGTAAAAGAAGTGTCTTCTTCACCTCGGGAAGTTGATCGGAAGGAACCAAACAGGCAGATTCCACAGAAGCATCATTGCATATAACATATGTTGTTGTTTTCACCATGTGCTCTGGACATTGAGCCGTTACAGCCATCCCATGTGTCTCTTTTCCAGGAATCTGTGCTATGGCCGGGGTGTCTCTTTACGCTCACAAAATAACCTCTGAATTCTTTGATCCAACATTTCTGGAGCAAAAGTAAGTGATCAAATCAAGGCAGTAAGATAATAATGCCGGCAGCCAGGCCCTGGTGCTCCCAACAGATTAGTAATGTGCCCTATAGATACGAGCTGGACGCCCGGCTCTGGTCCTGCTAACAGATTAGTAATGTGTCCTATAGATACGAGCTGGGTGTCCGGCTCTGATCCTGCTAACAGATTAGTAATGTGTCCTATAGATATGAGCTGGGCACCAAGCCCTGGTCCTGCTAACCGATTAGTAATGTGTCCTATAGATACGAGCTGGGCACCAAGCTCTGGTTCTGCTAACAGATTAGTATTGTATCCTATAGATATGAGCCGGGCACCAAGCTCTGGTCCTGCTAACAGATTAGTATTGTGTCCTATAGATATGAGCTGGGCGCTAGGCTAGGTCCTGCTAACAGATTAGTAATGTGTCGTGTAGATACGAGCCGGGCACCAAGCTCTGGTCCTGCTAACAGATTAGTATTGTGTCCTATAGATATGAGCTGGGCGCTAGGCTAGGTCCTGCTAACAGATTAGTAATGTGTCCTATAGATACGAGCTGGGCGCCCGGCTCTGGTCCTGCTAACAGATTAGTAATGTGTCCTATAGATACGAGCTGGGCGCCTGGCTCTGGTCCTGCTAACAGATTAGTAATGTGTCCTATAGATACGAGCTGGGCACCAAGCCCTGGTCCTGCTAACAGATTAGTAATGTGTCCTATAGATACGAGCTGGGTGCCCAAATTTGATCCTGCCAACAGATTAGTAATGTGTCCTGTAGATACGAGCTGGGCGCCTGGCTCTGGTCCTGCTAACAGATTAGTAATGTGTCCTATAGATACGAGCTGGGCGCCCGGCTCTGGTCCTGCTAACAGATTAGTAATGTGTCCTATAGATACGAGCTGGGCGCCCGGCTCTGGTCCTGCTAACAGATTAGTAATGTGTCCTATAGATACGAGACGTGCACCAAGCTCTGGTCCTGCTAACAGATTAGTAATGTGTCCTATAGATACGAGCTGGGCGCTTGACTCTGTACTGCTAACAGATTAGTAATGTGTCCTATAGATACGAGCTGGGCACCAAGCTCTGGTTCTGCTAACAGATTAGTAATGTGTCCTATAGATACTAGCTGGGCACCAAGCCCTGGTCCTACTAACAGATTAGTATTGTGTCTTATAGATACGAGCTGGGTGTCCGGCTCTGGTCCTGCTAACAGATTAGTAATGTGTCCTATAGATATGAGCTGGGCGCTAGGCTTGGTCCTGCTAACAGATTAGTAATGTGTCCTGTAGATACGAGCTGGGCACCTGGCTCTGGTCCTGCTAACAGATTAGTAATGTGTCCTATAGATACGAGCTGGGCGCCCGGCTCTGGTCCTGCTAACAGATTAGTAATGTGTCCTATAGATACGAGCTGGGCGCCCGGCTCTGGTCCTGCTAACAGATTAGTAATGTGTTCTATAGATACGAGCTGGGCGCCCGGCTCTGGTCCTGCTAACAGATTAGTAATGTGTCCTATAGATACGAGCTGGGCGCCCGGCTCTGGTCCTGCTAACAGATTAGTAATGTGTCCTGTAGATACGAGCTGGGCGCCCGGCTCTGGTCCTGCTAACAGATTAGTAATGTGTCCTGTAGATACGAGCTGGGCGCCCGGCTCTGGTCCTGCTAACAGATTAGTAATGTGTCCTATAGATACGAGCTGGGCGCCCGGCTCTGGTCCTGCTAACAGATTAGTAATGTGTTCTATAGATACGAGCTGGGTGCCCGGCTCTGGTCCTGCTAACAGATTAGTAATGTGTCCTATAGATACGAGCTGGGCGCCCGTCTCTGGTCCTGCTAACAGATTAGCAACGTGTCCTATAGATACGAGCTGGGCGCCCTGCTCTGGTCCTGCCAAAAGATTGGTCTTGTGTCCTATAGATACGAACTGGGCACCAAGCCCTGGTCCTGCTAACAGATTAGTAATGTGTCCTATAGATACGAGCTGGGCGTCCGGCTCTGATCCTGCTAACAGATTAGTAATGTGTCCTATAGATACGAGCTGGGCACCAAGCTCTGGTCCTGCTAACAGATTAGTAATGTATCCTATAGATATGAGCCGGGCACCAAGCTCTGGTCCTGCTAACAGATTAGTATTGTGTCCTATAGATATGAGCTGGGCGCTAGGCTAGGTCCTGCTAACAGATTAGTAATGTGTCGTGTAGATACGAGCCGGGCACCAAGCTCTGGTCCTGCTAACAGATTAGTATTGTGTCCTATAGATATGAGCTGGGCGCTAGGCTAGGTCCTGCTAACAGATTAGTAATGTGTCCTATAGATACGAGCTGGGCGCCCGGCTCTGGTCCTGCTAACAGATTAGTAATGTGTCCTATAGATACGAGCTGGGCGCCAAGCCCTGGTCCTGCTAACAGATTAGTAATGTGTCCTATAGATACGAGCTGGGTGCCCAAATTTGATCCTGCCAACAGATTAGTAATGTGTCCTGTAGATACGAGCTGGGCGCCTGGCTCTGGTCCTGCTAACAGATTAGTAATGTGTCCTATAGATAAGAGCCGGGCACCAAGCTCTGGTCCTGCTAACAGATTAGTAATGTGTCCTATAGATACGAGCTGGGCGCCTGACTCTGGTCCTGCTAACAGATTAGTAATGTGTCCTATAGATACGAGCTGGGCACCAAGCTCTGGTTCTGCTAACAGATTAGTAATGTGTCCTATAGATACTAGCTGGGCACCAAGCCCTGGTCCTGCTAACAGATTAGTATTGTGTCTTATAGATACGAGCTGGTTGTCCGGCTCTGGTCCTGCTAACAGATTAGTAATGTGTCCAATAGATATGAGCTGGGCGCTAGGCTTGGTCCTGCTAACCGATTAGTAATGTGTCCTGTAGATACGAGCTGGGCGCCTGGCTCTGGTCCTGCTAACAGATTAGTAATGTGTCCTATAGATACGAGCCGGGCACCAAGCTCTGGTCCTGCTAACAGATTAGTAATGTGTCCTATAGATACGAGCTGGGCGCCTGACTCTGGTACTGCTAACAGATTAGTAATGTATCCTATAGATACGAGCTGGGCGCCCGGCTCTGGTCCTGCTAACAGATTGGTAATGTGTCCTATAGATACGAGCTGGGCGCCTGGCTCTGGTCCTGCTAACAGATTAGTAATGTGTCCTATAGATATGAGCTGGGCGCCCTGCTCTTATCCTGCTAACAGATTAGTAATGTGTCCTATAGATACGAGCTGGGCGCCCGGCTCTGGTCCTGCTAACAGATTAGTAATGTGTCCTATAGATACGAGCTGGGCGCCCGGCTCTGGTCCTGCTAACAGATTAGTAATGTGTTCTATAGATACGAGCTGGGCGCCCGGCTCTGGTCCTGCTAACAGATTAGTAATGTGTCCTATAGATACGAGCTGGGCGCCCGGCTCTGGTCCTGCTAACAGATTAGTAATGTGTCCTGTAGATACGAGCTGGGCGCCCGGCTCTGGTCCTGCTAACAGATTAGTAATGTGTCCTGTAGATACGAGCTGGGCGCCCGGCTCTGGTCCTGCTAACAGATTTGTAATGTGTCCTATAGATACGAGCTGGGCGCCCGTCTCTGGTCCTGCTAACAGATTAGCAACGTGTCCTATAGATACGAGCTGGGCGCCCTGCTCTGGTCCTGCCAAAAGATTGGTCTTGTTTCCTATAGATACGAACTGGGCACCAAGCCCTGGTCCTGCTAACAGATTAGTAATGTGTCCTATAGATACGAGCTGGGCGTCCGGCTCTGATCCTGCTAACAGATTAGAAATGTGTCCTATAGATATGAGCTGGGCGCTCTGCTCTGGTCCTGCTAACAGATTAGTAATGTGTCCTATAGATACGAGCTGGGCGTCTGGCTCTGGTCCTGCTAACAGATTAGTAATGTGTCCTATAGATACGAGCTGGGCGTCCGGCTCTGATCCTGCTAACAGATTAGTAATGTGTCCTATAGATAAGAGCTGGGCGCCCGGCTCTGGTCCTGCTAACAGATTAGTAATGTGTCCTATAGATATGTGCTGGGCGTCCGGCTCTGGTCCTGCTAACAGATTAGTAATGTGTCCTATAGATACGAGCTGGGTGTCCGGCTCTGGTCCTGCTAAAAGATTAGTAATGTGTCCTATAGATATGAGCTGGGCGTCTGGCTCTGGTCCTGCTAACAGATTAGTAATGTGTCCTATAGATATGAGCTGGGCGTCCGGCTCTGATCCTGCTAACAGATTAGAAATGTGTCCTATAGATATGAGCTGGGCGCTCTGCTCTGGTCCTGCTAACAGATTAGTAATGTGTCCTATAGATACGAGCTGGGCGTCTGGCTCTGGTCCTGCTAACAGATTAGTAATGTGTCCTATAGATACGAGCTGGGCGTCCAGCTCTGATCCTGCTAACAGATTAGTAATGTGTCCTATAGATAAGAGCTGGGCGCCCGGCTCTGGTCCTGCTAACAGATTAGTAATGTGTCCTATAGATACGAGCTGGGCGTCCGGCTCTGGTCCTGCTAACAGATTAGTAATGTGTCCTATAGATACGAGCTGGGTGTCCGGCTCTGGTCCTGCTAAAAGATTAGTAATGTGTCCTATAGATACGAGCTGGGCGTCTGGCTCTGGTCCTGCTAACAGATTAGTAATGTGTCCTATAGATATGTGCTGGGCGTCCGGCTCTGGTCCTGCTAACAGATTAGTAATGTGTCCTATAGATACGAGCTGGGCGTCTGGCTTTGATCCTGCTAACAGATTAGTAATGTGTCCTATAGATACGAGCTGGGCATCCGGCTCTGATCCTGCTAACAGATTAGTAATGTGTCCTATAGATATGAGCTGGGCACCAAGCCCTGGTCCTGCTAACAGATTAGTAATGTGTCCTATAGATACGAGATGGGCGCCCGACTCTGGTCCTGCTAACAGATTAGTAATGTGTCCTATAGATACGAGCTGGGCGTCCGGCTCTGGTCCTGCTAACAGATTAGTAATGTGTCCTATAGACACGAGCTTGGCGTCCGGCTCTGGTCCTGCTAACAGATTAGTAATGTGTCCTATAGATACGAGCTGGGCGCCCTGCTCTGATCCTGCTAACAGATTAGTAATGTGTCCTATAGATATGAGCTGGGCACCAAGCCCTGGTCCTGCTAACAGATTAGTAATGTGTCCTATAGATACGAGATGGGCGCCCGACTCTGGTCCTGCTAACAGATTAGTAATGTGTCCTATAGATACGAGCTGGGCGTCCGGCTCTGGTCCTGCTAACAGATTAGTAATGTGTCCTATAGACACGAGCTTGGCGCCCGGCTCTGGTCCTGCTAACAGATTAGTAATGTCTCCTATAGATACGAGCTGGGCGCCCCCCTCTCTGGTCCTGCTAAAAGGTTGGTATTATGTTCTGTAGATATGAGCTGGGCGCTAGGCTTGGTCCTGCCAAAAGATTGGTGTTGTGTCCTATAGATACGAACTGGGCACCAAGCCCTGGCCCTGCTAACAGATTAGTATTGTGTCCTATAGATAGGAGCTGGGTGCCCTGCTCTGGTCCTGCTAACAGATTAGTAATGTGTCCTATAGATACGAGCTGGGCGCCCGGCTCTGGTCCTGCTAACAGATTAGTAATGTGTCCTATAGATATGTGCTGGGCGTCCTGCTCTGATCCTGCTAACAGATTGGTATTGTGTCCTATAGATACGAGCTGGGCGCCCGGCTCTGGTCCTGCTAACAGATTAGTAATGTGTCCTATAGATACGAGCTGGGCGTCTGGCTCTGGTCCTGCTAACAGATTAGTAATGTGTCCTATAGATACGAGCTGGGCGTCCGGCTCTGATCCTGCTAACAGATTAGTAATGTGTCCTATAGATACGAGCTGGGCGTCTGGCTCTGGTCCTGCTAACAGATTAGTAATGTGTCCTATAGATATGTGCTGGGCGTCCGGCTCTGGTCCTGCTAAAAGATTAGTAATGTGTCCTATAGATACGAGCTGGGCGTCTGGCTTTGATCCTGCTAACAGATTAGTAATGTGTCCTATAGATACGAGCTGGGCATCCGGCTCTGATCCTGCTAACAGATTAGTAATGTGTCCTATAGATATGAGCTGGGCACCAAGCCCTGGTCCTGCTAACCGATTAGTAATGTGTCCTATAGATACGAGATGGGCGCCCGACTCTGGTCCTGCTAACAGATTAGTAATGTGTCCTATAGATACGAGCTGGGCGTCCGGCTCTGGTCCTGCTAACATATTAGTAATGTGTCCTATAGACACGAGCTTGGCGCCCGGCTCTGGTCCTGCTAACAGATTAGTAATGTGTCCTATAGATACGAGCTGGGCGTCCGGCTCTGATCCTGCTAACAGATTAGTAATGTGTCCTATAGATATGAGCTGGGCACCAAGCCCTGGTCCTGCTAACAGATTAGTAATGTGTCCTATAGATACGAGATGGGCGCCCGACTCTGGTCCTGCTAACAGATTAGTAATGTGTCCTATAGATACGAGCTGGGCATCCGGCTCTGGTCCTGCTAACAGATTAGTAATGTGTCCTATAGACACGAGCTTGGCGCCCGGTTCTGGTCCTGCTAACAGATTAGTAATGTGTCCTATAGATACGAGCTGGGCGCCCCCCTCTCTGGTCCTGCTAAAAGGTTGGTATTATGTTCTGTAGATATGAGCTGGGCGCTAGGCTTGGTCCTGCCAAAAGATTGGTGTTGTGTCCTATAGATACGAACTGGGCACCAAGCCCTGGCCCTGCTAACAGATTAGTATTGTGTCCTATAGATAGGAGCTGGGTGCCCTGCTCTGGTCCTGCTAACAGATTAGTAATGTGTCCTATAGATACGAGCTGGGCGCCCGGCTCTGGTCCTGCTAACAGATTAGTAATGTGTCCTATAGATATGTGCTGGGCGTCCTGCTCTGATCCTGCTAACAGATTAGTAATGTGTCCTATAGATACGAGCTGGGCGCCCTGCTCTGATCCTGCTAACAGATTAGTAATGTGTCCTATAGATACGAGCTGGGCGCCCGGCTCTGGTCCTGCTAACAGATTAGTAATGTGTCCTATAGATACGAGCTGGGCGCCCGGCTCCGGTCCTGCTAACAGATTAGTAATGTGTCCTATAGATACGAGCTGGGCGCCCTGCTCTGGTCCTGCTAACAGATTGGTATTGTGTCCTATACATACCAGCTGGGCGTCCGGCTCTGGTCCTGCTAACAGATTGGTATTGTGTCCTATAGATACCAGCTGGGCGCCCGGCTCTGGTCCTGCTAACAGATTCGTATTGTGTTGTGTGGATATGAGCTTCTAACAGACCGGTATTATGTTTCTTAGGTACGAGCTTGGTGCTGCACTCTTCATTGGCTGGGCAGGGTCTTCTCTCAGTGTCATCGGAGGCTCCATTCTTTGCTTCTCTTTGAGTGAAAGCATCAAAAGCCCCAGGTACTCACAACAGGCGACTCACCCGCCAGCAGCCCACCTAGCTTAGGCACACGTACTATACATTGGGCTCCATAAAATAGTAAAGGCAACTAGCAAATTCAGATCTACTAGACAGTGGTGGGCAGCTTGGTCCTACAAAGACCACCGACAGTCCAGGATTTCTGTATCTCTATGCTTTAACACAGGTGTCATGGTGGGTTCATTCTAGCATGCGATTGGGTGTTGTTTAAATAGTGATGTCAGGGTGGGAGCATCCTAATTAAAGATTGGCTGCTGTGTTTAAAGTGTTGTCAATGTGGGTGCATTTTTGCGGTATTATTAGTGATGTCTAGGGCAGTATATTAGATTTACTGGAGATTGGTTGCTTTAGTGATCGGTGCCGAATAGCTGTTGGGTGCCATTATCCATGGTAACCGATTATCTTGATTGTATTACTGTACTGTTATTTATATAGTGCCAGAGGCATTGTACCTACCCCACGTGTGTATCACTGCTTAAAATATTGCCTCTTTATATAGAATAATTTAAAAATGTATAGTATAGTAGTGGGGGATGCACTTTAACAGCTGATTACCAGCTCTGTTTATAATTAAATGGTGTGGATGCAATATGCCTGGAGATGGAAATTCCTTGCTTTGGGGCAACGGAGCAGCACAGTAGAGCTGCAGGGTTGATAGTGAGGAGTACAATGGATTTGTAGATTGGTTGTTGGGTTGATAGTGAGAAATAGATTATAGCTGGGGATTGGCTATTGGGTTGATAGGGAGTAGTTAGTAGACTAGCTAGGGATTGGTTGTTGGGTTGATAGTGAGTAGAATATAGTTGGGAGTTGGGTTGATATTAAGGAGTAGACTAGCTGGGGATTGGTTGCTGGGTTTATAGTGAGAAGAATATAGTTGGGAGTTGGGTTGATAGTGAGGAGTAGACTATCTAGGGATTGGTTGTTTGGTTGATAGTAAGTAGAATATAGTTGGGAGTTGGGTTGACAGTGAGGAGTAGACTAGCTGGGGATTGGTTGTTGGGTTTATAGTGAGGAGTAGACGAGCTGGGGCTTGGTTGTTGGGTTGACAGTGATTAGAATATATTTGGGGTTGGTTGATGGGTTGATATTGAGTAGAATAAAGTTGGGGGTTGGGTTGACAGTGAGCAGTAGACTAGCTGGGGATTGGTTGTTGGGTTGATAGTGAGGAGTAGACGAGCTGGGGCTTGGTTGTTGGTGAGTAGAATATAGTTGGGGATTGGTTGTTGGGGAGTAGAATATAGTTGGGGGTTGGTTGTTGGGTTGATGGTGAGTAGAATATAGTTGGGGGTCGGTTGTTGGTCTGGAGTAGACGAGCTGGGGCTGGGTTGATGGTGAGTAGAATATAGTTGGGGGTTGGTTGTTGGTCTGGAGTAGACTAGAGCTGGGGATTAGTTGTTGGGTTGATGGTGAAGAGTACATTATAGCAACAATTTGTTTGATCACCAAAAGTCATTGTGCTCCCTGTATTTGTCTTGTGTACATATAATTCATTGTTGTGTCTATTTTTGTATCCAAGGATGAATTATTCATACAATGGAGTCACTTCAGTGAGATCGGCTCGTACAAACCTGCAAGACGCCACCAATGGACGCAACAAACAGCAAGGCGTCCCCAGACACTTTGACAAGAACGCTTACGTGTGACTAATGAAAAAAGGCTGCAATGATCACGCTATTCTGATGTCCAGAGTGTTGGGTTTCTGTACTGGTGGCATGAAGGACACTGACCAGGAACTACCCAGAGCACCAAGAACTTACTTATATTTTGTACATAAATTCAACATGATCCCACAATGAACTCTATCAGGCAGGACATCTGAATCTTAAGGCAGATGACCAACACCTGACAGAAAGGACACCTAATACAATGGCTCATCACCATTGCACATGTAACATACATGAAGCCACTGAAAGACAGGTGTGACTAGTGAGCCTAGGGCTGTAGGATGGACATTCTATGGGGTAACAGCAAAAGGTTCTGATGACCGGGGAAATGAGAACGTTCCCTATAAATATGGATAATTACAATCAGTTGTTAATAGCGAAATATAAAATGAATGTGGTTATGTTTAGGCAGAAATTACTTTCAAAGATCATTTTACTTGGCTTTGCCTCTTATCTCAGGTTATTCATTAGAACTGTGGAGAAACTTGGTCGAAAGAGGATGCTGAGTATGTATTATTAAGGAATAACCCAAGATAACAGCCAGTGCAAGGTGAGAGGATCTTAAAAACTAATTTCTGCCTAAACACAGCAACCTACAAGGTCAATTATTTAACACAAATTTGTCATTTCTATTATAGTTGTGACCTATGCTCAGATCCGTTCTGTCTGCACCTCCTTCACAAAGTAACAAACAAAGTGAGAAAATAATACTGGTTTTCTTTTTTTAAACAAATAAAATGTTGCTTAAATAAATGCACTTCAAGATCGGATGTGGTTCCAGTTTTATTTGAATATTAGGACATGGCAATAATTATATAGTTATTCATTTAAACAAAAATGAAATGACACAATAATATATGGAAACAGAAAAAGATGTGAAACGCACACGGAGATGAGGAGATGATCCGATTGGTCAATAACCATCAGGCCCCCTATATATAATAACAAAACATATTAGTGCCACGATAAAGAGAGCAGCAATGAATCATGAAAGTGTCTAATATCATCCACAATCGTGTCGTGTGACAAGTGTTGGAGCTTCAGATCTAATCTTTGGACGTTCGGAGGAAGATCTTATTCAATATAGAGAGGAATGCTTTGGTAAGTCCAGACATAATGCAGACTAATCCCTTGTTAGTCATCTAAACAATATTATATCCTAGAGAGTATCAGCTTTCCATACCACAGAGTACTGCTTCTCAACACTGATTGTCAAGAACACGCCAACAGGCCATGTTTTAAGGATTTCCCTCCCTCAGAACTGGTGATCCAATCAATGACTGAGGCACTCATTAGCTCACCTGTGCTCAAGCAGGGAAACCCCCATATACTGGCCAACTGGTGTACCTGGAGGACCAGGGTTGCCATGTTAGACTGATGAGGTGAGCCAATGACACGGCCTCTTGGACAAACCTCCAACCTCTGTGTAAGAGGAAGTTGTACCGTGACCCCTGATATCATCAGAAGTTCTGTCCCAGCCTGAGCAGAGACAACAAAGTAGGATTTTTAGCAGTGGCCTCCAATCTCTACATTACAGAGAAGGTGAAGGACAACAGCAATGGCTCCATTACATGGCCGCTCCCGTCAATGCTACACGATGGGGCTACTGCCACCTAATGGACATGTGCAACACAACACAATATAATACCAAAAAAATAACAACACATAAATAGGCATCAATATCAAGTTAAACAAAATCAAAGCAAATAGTCGTATAATCAATTAAATTACCCTCTACTCATTGCACAAACAAAATCAAATGACTCCGTCCTTCTGATTATGGGTGGGCGTGTTAAAATTATTCATTAAACCAGGCAGAACTAAAACCAAATGAGTGCCCCCCCCCCCCGTATGTAGTGCCTGGTTTGTCTATACCACTAATATGGTCTACAAGACATTATGAAGACTTTGTATAAACCAACTTAAGATTCTCTCTCTGAATAAAATGACTATATACACCTGGCAGGTAAAGAGTTAAACATTCACTGAGCCAATCAAAGGCCTCCAACTCCCTGTATTATACAATGGGAAGGATCTAAACACAGGATGGGACGTATGAGGCATCACATGACATAGGGTGGACCAATAGGAAATGTGTTTTGACCTTCAGAGAAGTAATATTTGTATACATATAACAAGATGTGGCTGTCCAGTTCTAGAGGTGGCAAGCTCAGCATTATGGAACCACGCAGCCCTAGAGGTGCTCAAGTCTCAAATTACGTC
Source organism: Discoglossus pictus (assembly GCA_027410445.1). NCBI lineage: Eukaryota > Metazoa > Chordata > Amphibia > Anura > Alytidae > Discoglossus > Discoglossus pictus. Next base: position 131,225,047 of record CM050171.1, read on the forward strand.
CATGTCCCCTGAGCTATCTAGCCCTAGAGTTCCCAATGTATTAGACACATTCCTATACCTTCAACCAATCAGTTAGCATCCTTTAATCTTTGGTCATTATCTTGAGCAGTTCAGCCCTAGAGGCTGCCAATCATCCCCCCCATGCATTTTCCTGTATTCAGGAATTCAGCCCTAGAGCTGGCAGGTTCCATGAGCTGTGCAGTCCTAGAGGTTGGGTGTTTTGTGATGTGGTTGGCGATGGTGCGGTGAGTTTGGTGGGTGCCTCCCTCTCCCCATCACTTCCCATACACACTCTCATCACTGTACGCCACATAGAGGAAGGAGTCCTCCTCATGGTTATCCTGAAAGAGAACGATTAAGAGGGTCACAGGTCAAATCGATGACATGCCCACCATAGTTGGATTGATGGATAGCGCCACCTTCCCCAGCTGCTAGAATGTTCTCAAATGATTACAGAGTGGCATGATGGTCTGATCAGTGGACCCTTCGATATTAGTTGGCATTAACTAAAAAGCACAACACAAATAATAATTTACTCTACCTCATCCAATTAACACATCTCCATGCTCCTGTCTTATACAAGTCCACATTATCATATTCTCTACCTTATATGGTTGCCCCCTGGCACGTGGTCCTTTTTTATATAATTGTCCTAGGGAAGATACCCAGCCACATTCATCCCATGCCAGTACTTCTAATAGCTGCCCCATGGCACATATCAATACCTCATACAGTTGCCCCATGGTGGCACTGGTGGGAGGAATGGTGTTGTTGACAAAGAAGAACAATGCGTCCTCCGGGCGAAGATGAATTCTCTTTCTGATAAGGAAGTAAAACTGTCCAACTGGAGGAATGAAGGAGAAGAGAAAAAGGGTTAAATAAAGTGGAGAAAGAGATGAGAGAACCAAAGAGGAGAGGAGGAGATTTAGAAACCTCTCCCCGGGCGGGTACATTACTGGGCATCGAAAGCTGCAAATAACCATGAAGAATGGAGGTGCCTACCTGTGAGGTCGGAGGGCACCAAGTATTTTCGTTTGTCAAGATCTGGAACCCTGGCTTTAGGAGCTTTCTCTACAATGACCTGAAAAGGAGGAGAGAGTCACAAAGGAGTAACGAGTACCAGAGAGAGTCACAAAGGAGTAACGAGTACCAGAGAGAGTCACACAGGAGTAACGAGTACCAGAGAGAGTCACACAGGAGTAACGAGTACCAGAGAGAGTCACACAGGAGTAACGAGTACCAGAGAGAGTCACACAGGAGTAACAAGTACCAGAGAGAGTCACACAGGAGTAACAAGTACCAGAGAGAGTCACAAAGGAGTAACGAGTACCAGAGAGAGTCACAAAGGAGTAACGAGTACCAGAGAGAGAGTGACACAGGAGTAACAGGTACCAGAGAGAGAGTGACACAGGAGTAACGAGTACCAGAGAGAGAGTGACACAGGAGTAACGAGTACCAGAGAGAGAGTCACACAGGAGTAACGAGTACCAGAGAGAGAGTCACACAGGAGTAACGAGTACCAGAGAGAGTCACACAGGAGTAACAAGTACCAGAGAGATTCACACAGGAGTAACGAGTACCAGAGAGAGTCACACAGGAGTAACGAGTACCAGAGAGGCTCACACAGGAGTAACGAGTACCAGAGAGAGTCACACAGGAGTAACGAGTACCAGAGAGACTCACACAGGAGTAACAAGTACCAGAGAGGCTCACACAGGAGTAACGAGTACCAGAGAGAGTCACACAGGAGTAACAAGTACCAGAGAGGCTCACACAGGAGTAACGAGTACCAGAGAGAGTGACACAGGAGTAACGAGTACCAGAGAGAGAGTGACACAGGAGTAACGAGTACCAGAGAGAGAGTCACACAGGAGTAACGAGTACCAGAGAGAGTCACACAGGAGTAACGAGTACCAGAGAGAGTCACACAGGAGTAACAAGTACCAGAGAGGCTCACACAGGAGTAACGAGTACCAGAGAGGCTCACACAGGAGTAACGAGTACCAGAGAGAGTCACACAGGAGTAACGAGTAACAGAGAGAGTCACAAAGGAGTAACGAGTACCAGAGAGAGAGAGTGACACAGGAGTAACGAGTACCAGAGAGAGAGTGACACAGGAGTAACAAGTACCAGAGAGAGTCACAAAGGAGTAACGAGTACCAGAGAGAGAGTGACACAGGAGTAACAAGTACCAGAGAGAGTCACACAGGAGTAACGAGTACCAGAGAGAGTCACACAGGAGTAACGAGTACCAGAGAGAGAGTGACACAGGAGTAACGAGTACCAGAGAGAGAGTCACACAGGAGTAACGAGTACCAGAGAGAGTCACACAGGAGTAACGAGTACCAGAGAGAGTCACACAGGAGTAACGAGTACCAGAGAGAGTGACACAGGAGTAACGAGTACCAGAGAGAGTGACACAGGAGTAACGAGTACCAGAGAGAGTGACACAGGAGTAACGAGTACCAGAGAGAGTGACACAGGAGTAACGAGTACCAGAGAGAGTCACAAAGGAGTAACGAGTACCAGAGAGAGAGTGACACAGGAGTAACGAGTACCAGAGAGAGAGTGACACAGGAGTAACGAGTACCAGAGAGAGAGTGACACAGGAGTAACGAGTACCAGAGAGAGAGTGACACAGGAGTAACGAGAACCAGAGAGAGAGTGACACAGGAGTAACGAGTACCAGAGAGAGAGTGACACAGGAGTAACGAGTACCAGAGAGAGAGTGACACAGGAGTAACGAGTACCAGAGAGAGAGTGACACAGGAGTAACGAGTACCAGAGAGAGTGACACAGGAGTAACGAGTACCAGAGAGAGTGACACAGGAGTAACGAGTACCAGAGAGAGTGACACAGGAGTAACGAGTACCAGAGAGAGTGACACAGGAGTAGCAGGTACCAGAGAGAGTGACACAGGAGTAACAGGTACCAGAGAGAGTGACACAGGAGTAACGGGTACCAGAGAGAGAGAGAGTGACACAGGAGTAACGAGTACCAGAGAGAGAGAGTGACACAGGAGTAACGAGTACCAGAGAGAGAGAGTGACACAGGAGTAACGAGTACCAGAGAGAGTGACACAGGAGTAACGAGTACCAGAGAGAGTGACACAGGAGTAACGAGTACCAGAGAGAGTGACACAGGAGTAACGAGTACCAGAGAGACTCACACAGGAGTAACGAGTACCAGAGAGACTCACACAGGAGTAACGAGTACCAGAGACACTCACACAGGAGTAACGAGTACCAGAGAGAGTGACACAGGAGTAACGAGTACCAGAGAGAGTGACACAGGAGTAACGAGTACCAGAGAGAGTGACACAGGAGTAACGAGTACCAGAGAGAGTGACACAGGAGTAACGAGTACCAGAGAGAGTCACACAGGAGTAACGAGTACCAGAGAGAGTCACACAGGAGTAACGAGTACCAGAGAGAGTCACACAGGAGTAACGAGTACCAGAGAGAGTCACACAGGAGTAACGAGTACTAGAGAGAGTGACACAGGAGTAACAGGTACCAGAGAGAGTCACACAGGAGTAACGAGTACTAGAGAGAGTCACACAGGAGTAACGAGTACCAGAGAGAGTGACACAGGAGTAACGAGTACCAGAGAGAGAGTGACACAGGAGTAACAAGTACCAGAGAGACTCACACAGGAGTAACGAGTACCAGAGAGAGAGTGACACAGGAGTAACGAGTACCAGAGAGAGTGACACAGGAGTAACGAGTACCAGATAGAGTGACACAGGAGTAACGAGTACCAGAGAGAGTCACACAGGAGTAACGAGTACCAGAGAGAGTCACACAGGAGTAACGAGTACCAGAGAGAGTCACACAGGAGTAACGAGTACCAGAGAGAGTCACACAGGAGTAACAGGTACCAGAGAGAGTGACACAGGAGTAACGAGTACCAGAGAGACTCACACAGGAGTAACGAGTACCAGAGAGAGAGTCACACAGGAGTAACGAGTACCAGAGAGACTCACACAGGAGTAACGAGTACCAGAGAGACTCACACAGGAGTAACGAGTACCAGAGAGAGACTCACACAGGAGTAACGAGTACCAGAGAGAGTGACACAGGAGTAACGAGTACCAGAGAAAGTGACACAGGAGTAACGAGTACCAGAGAGAGTGACACAGGAGTAACGAGTACCAGAGACACTCACACAGGAGTAACGAGTACCAGAGACACTCACACAGGAGTAACGAGTACCAGAGAGAGTGACACAGGAGTAACGAGTACCAGAGAGACTCACACAGGAGTAACGAGTACCAGAGAGAGTGACACAGGAGTAACGAGTACCAGAGAGAGTCACACAGGAGTAACGAGTACCAGAGAGAGTCACACAGGAGTAACGAGTACCAGAGAGAGTCACACAGGAGTAACGAGTACCAGAGAGAGTGACACAGGAGTAACAGGTACCAGAGAGAGTCACACAGGAGTAACGAGTACTAGAGAGAGTCACACAGGAGTAACGAGTACCAGAGAGAGTGACACAGGAGTAACGAGTACCAGAGAGAGAGTCACACAGGAGTAACGAGTACCAGAGAGAGTCACACAGGAGTAACGAGTACCAGAGAGAGTCACACAGGAGTAACGAGTACCAGAGAGACTCACACAGGAGTAACGAGTACCAGAGACACTCACACAGGAGTAACGAGTACCAGAGACACTCACACAGGAGTAATGAGTACCAGAGAGAGTGACACAGGAGTAACGAGTACCAGAGAGACTCACACAGGAGTAAAGAGTACCAGAGAGAGTGACACAGGAGTAACGAGTACCAGAGAGAGTCACACAGGAGTAACGAGTACCAGAGAGAGTGACACAGGAGTAGCAGGTACCAGAGAGAGTGACACAGGAGTAACAGGTACCAGAGAGAGTGACACAGGAGTAACGAGTACCAGAGAGAGTGACACAGGAGTAACGAGTACCAGAGACACTCACACAGGAGTAACGAGTACCAGAGAGACTCACACAGGAGTAACGAGTACCAGAGAGAGAGTCACACAGGAGTAACGAGTACCAGAGAGAGAGTCACACAGGAGTAACGAGTACCAGAGAGAGTCACACAGGAGTAACGAGTACCAGAGAGACTCACACAGGAGTAACGAGTACCAGAGAGAGGGGCACAGGAGTAACGAGTACCAGAGACACTCACACAGGAGTAACGAGTACCAGAGAGAGTCACACAGGAGTAACGAGTACCAGAGAGAGTGACACAGGAGTAACGAGTACCAGAGAGAGTCACACAGGAGTAACGAGTACCAGAGAGAGTCACACAGGAGTAACGAGTACCAGAGAGAGTGACACAGGAGTAACGAGTACCAGAGAGAGTGACACAGGAGTAACGAGTACCAGAGAGAGTGACACAGGAGTAACAGGTACCAGAGAGAGTCACACAGGAGTAACGAGTACTAGAGAGAGTCACACAGGAGTAACGAGTACCAGAGAGAGTGACACAGGAGTAACGAGTACCAGAGAGAGAGTGACACAGGAGTAACAAGTACCAGAGAGACTCACACAGGAGTAACGAGTACCAGAGAGAGAGTGACACAGGAGTAACGAGTACCAGAGAGAGAGTGACACAGGAGTAACGAGTACCAGAGAGAGTGACACAGGAGTAACGAGTACCAGAGAGAGTGACACAGGAGTAACGAGTACCAGAGAGAGTGACACAGGAGTAGCAGGTACCAGAGAGAGTGACACAGGAGTAACAGGTACCAGAGAGAGTGACACAGGAGTAACGGGTACCAGAGAGAGAGAGTGACACAGGAGTAACGAGTACCAGAGAGAGAGAGTGACACAGGAGTAACGAGTACCAGAGAGAGAGAGTGACACAGGAGTAACGAGTACCAGAGAGAGTGACACAGGAGTAACGAGTACCAGAGAGAGTGACACAGGAGTAACGAGTACCAGAGAGACTCACACAGGAGTAACGAGTACCAGAGAGACTCACACAGGAGTAACGAGTACCAGAGAGACTCACACAGGAGTAACGAGTACCAGAGACACTCACACAGGAGTAACGAGTACCAGAGAGAGTGACACAGGAGTAACGAGTACCAGAGAGAGTGACACAGGAGTAACGAGTACCAGAGAGAGTGACACAGGAGTAACGAGTACCAGAGAGAGTGACACAGGAGTAACGAGTACCAGAGAGAGTCACACAGGAGTAACGAGTACCAGAGAGAGTGACACAGGAGTAACGAGTACCAGAGAGAGTCACACAGGAGTAACGAGTACCAGAGAGAGTCACACAGGAGTAACGAGTACCAGAGAGAGTCACACAGGAGTAACGAGTACCAGAGAGAGTGACACAGGAGTAACAGGTACCAGAGAGAGTCACACAGGAGTAACGAGTACTAGAGAGAGTCACACAGGAGTAACGAGTACCAGAGAGAGTGACACAGGAGTAACGAGTACCAGAGAGAGAGTCACACAGGAGTAACAAGTACCAGAGAGAGAGTGACACAGGAGTAACGAGTACCAGAGAGAGAGTGACACAGGAGTAACGAGTACCAGAGAGAGTGACACAGGAGTAACGAGTACCAGATAGAGTGACACAGGAGTAACGAGTACCAGAGAGAGTCACACAAGAGTAACGAGTACCAGAGAGAGTCACACAGGAGTAACGAGTACCAGAGAGAGTCACACAGGAGTAACAGGTACCAGAGAGAGTGACACAGGAGTAACGAGTACCAGAGAGACTCACACAGGAGTAACGAGTACCAGAGAGAGAGTCACACAGGAGTAACGAGTACCAGAGAGACTCACACAGGAGTAACGAGTACCAGAGAGAGACTCACACAGGAGTAACGAGTACCAGAGAGAGTGACACAGGAGTAACGAGTACCAGAGAAAGTGACACAGGAGTAACGAGTACCAGAGAGAGTGACACAGGAGTAACGAGTACCAGAGAGAGTGACACAGGAGTAACGAGTACCAGAGACACTCACACAGGAGTAACGAGTACCAGAGACACTCACACAGGAGTAACGAGTACCAGAGAGAGTGACACAGGAGTAACGAGTACCAGAGAGAGTCACACAGGAGTAACGAGTACCAGAGAGAGTCACACAGGAGTAACGAGTACCAGAGAGAGTCACACAGGAGTAACGAGTACCAGAGAGAGTGACACAGGAGTAACAGGTACCAGAGAGAGTCACACAGGAGTAACGAGTACCAGAGAGAGTCACACAGGAGTAACGAGTACCAGAGAGAGTGACACAGGAGTAACGAGTACCAGAGAGAGAGTGACACAGGAGTAACGAGTACCAGAGAGAGTCACACAGGAGTAACGAGTACCAGAGAGAGTGACACAGGAGTAACGAGTACCAGAGACACTCACACAGGAGTAACGAGTACCAGAGACACTCACACAGGAGTAACGAGTACCAGAGACACTCACACAGGAGTAACGAGTACCAGAGAGAGTGACACAGGAGTAACGAGTACCAGAGAGACTCACACAGGAGTGACGAGTACCAGAGAGAGTGACACAGGAGTAACGAGTACCAGAGAGAGACTCACACAGGAGTAACGAGTACCAGAGAGAGTGACACAGGAGTAACGAGTACCAGAGAAAGTGACACAGGAGTAACGAGTACCAGAGAGAGTGACACAGGAGTAACGAGTACCAGAGAGAGTGACACAGGAGTAACGAGTACCAGAGACACTCACACAGGAGTAACGAGTACCAGAGACACTCACACAGGAGTAACGAGTACCAGAGAGAGTGACACAGGAGTAACGAGTACCAGAGAGAGTCACACAGGAGTAACGAGTACCAGAGAGAGTCACACAGGAGTAACGAGTACCAGAGAGAGTCACACAGGAGTAACGAGTACCAGAGAGAGTGACACAGGAGTAACAGGTACCAGAGAGAGAGTGACACAGGAGTAACGAGTACCAGAGAGAGTCACACAGGAGTAACGAGTACCAGAGAGAGTGACACAGGAGTAACGAGTACCAGAGACACTCACACAGGAGTAACGAGTACCAGAGAGAGTGACACAGGAGTAGCAGGTACCAGAGAGAGTGACACAGGAGTAACAGGTACCAGAGAGAGTGACACAGGAGTAACGGGTACCAGAGAGAGGGACACAGGAGTAACGAGTACCAGAGACACTCACACAGGAGTAACGAGTACCAGAGACACTCACACAGGAGTAACGAGTACCAGAGAGAGTCACACAGGAGTAACGAGTACCAGAGAGAGTCACACAGGAGTAACGAGTACCAGAGACACTCACACAGGAGTAACGAGTACCAGAGAGACTCACACAGGAGTAACGAGTACCAGAGAGAGTGACACAGGAGTAACGAGTACCAGAGAGAGTGACACAGGAGTAACAGGTACCAGAGAGAGTGACACAGGAGTAACGAGTACCAGAGAGAGTGACACAGGAGTAACGAGTACCAGAGAGAGTGACACAGGAGTAACGAGTACCAGAGAGACTCACACAGGAGTGACGAGTACCAGAGAGAGTGACACAGGAGTAACGAGTACCAGAGAGAGTCACACAGGAGTAACGAGTACCAGAGAGAGTGACACAGGAGTAGCAGGTACCAGAGAGAGTGACACAGGAGTAACAGGTACCAGAGAGAGTGACACAGGAGTAACGAGTACCAGAGAGAGTGACACAGGAGTAACGAGTACCAGAGAGAGTGACACAGGAGTAAGGAGTACCAGAGAGAGTGACACAGGAGTAACGAGTACCAGAGAGACTCACACAGGAGTAACGAGTACCAGAGAGAGAGTCACACAGGAGTAACGAGTACCAGAGAGAGTCACACAGGAGTAACGAGTACCAGAGAGAGTCACACAGGAGTAACGAGTACCAGAGAGACTCACACAGGAGTAACGAGTACCAGAGAGACTCACACAGGAGTAACGAGTACCAGAGAGAGGGACACAGGAGTAACGAGTACCAGAGACACTCACACAGGAGTAACGAGTACCAGAGACACTCACACAGGAGTAACGAGTACCAGAGAGAGTCACACAGGAGTAACGAGTACCAGAGAGAGTCACACAGGAGTAACGAGTACCAGAGACACTCACACAGGAGTAACGAGTACCAGAGACACTCACACAGGAGTAACGAGTACCAGAGAGAGTGACACAGGAGTAACGAGTACCAGAGAGAGTGACACAGGAGTAACGAGTACCAGAGAGAGTGACACAGGAGTAACAGGTACCAGAGAGAGTCACACAGGAGTAACGAGTACCAGAGAGAGTGACACAGGAGTAACGAGTACCAGAGAGAGAGTGACACAGGAGTAACAAGTACCAGAGAGACTCACACAGGAGTAACGAGTACCAGAGAGAGAGTGACACAGGAGTAACGAGTACCAGAGAGAGTGACACAGGAGTAACGAGTACCAGATAGAGTGACACAGGAGTAACGAGTACCAGAGAGAGTCACACAGGAGTAACGAGTACCAGAGAGAGTCACACAGGAGTAACGAGTACCAGAGAGAGTCACACAGGAGTAACGAGTACCAGAGAGACTCACACAGGAGTAACGAGTACCAGAGAGAGTGACACAGGAGTAACGAGTACCAGAGAGAGTCACACAGGAGTAACGAGTACCAGAGAGACTCACACAGGAGTAACGAGTACCAGAGAGAGAGTCACACAGGAGTAACGAGTACCAGAGAGACTCACACAGGAGTAACGAGTACCAGAGAGACTCACACAGGAGTAACGAGTACCAGAGAGAGTCACACAGGAGTAACGAGTACCAGAGAGAGTGACACAGGAGTAACGAGTACCAGAGAGACTATGGAGCAAGAGAGGGGTGAGGCCAAATAAAGGACGCACAGACTGAATATGGAGGGGTCACAGGGAGCCAGATCAATGGGAAAGAGAAAAAATAGACTAATCAGGCCTAGGGCCGCACAGCTAAGGACGGGAGCTGGCAGGACTGGGAAGATGGCAAGTGGTATAGCAGAGACGCTCTGTGGGCACGGGTCCCCGACGTCCCAGATAAGGATATCTCTAGGACACTGCATCATGCCTGCTTATCTGTGGCAATTTAACCTATGTAAAGGGTCTTATTATTAGAGAGAGAGTGAGAGAAAGAGAGAAAAAAGCATGGAAACTGGCCCAGAGAGGAGAAGCATTGACTTCTGGGCCCTGGCTGATGTGTGTCTCTCTCTCTCTGGGCCCTGGCTGATGCTCCTCTCTCTCTCTCTCTCTCTCTCTCTCTCTCTGGGCCCTGGCTGATGCTCCTCTCTCTCTCTCTCTCTCTGGGCCCTGGCTGATGCTCCTCTCTCTCTCTCTCTCTGGGCCCTGGCTGATGCTCCTCTCTCTCTCTCTGGGCCCTGGCTGATGCTCCTCTCTCTCTCTCTGGGCCCTGGCTGATGCTCCTCTCTCTCTCTCTCTCTCTGGGCCCTGGCTGATGCTCCTCTCTCTCTCTCTCTCTCTCTCTCTCTCTGGGTCCTGGCTGATGCTCCTCTCTCTCTCTCTCTCTCTGGGCCCTGGCTGATGCTCCTCTCTCTCTCTCTCTCTCTCTCTCTGGGCCCTGGCTGATGCTCCTCTCTCTCTCTCTCTCTCTCTCTCTCTGGGGCCCTGGCTGATGCTCCTCTCTCTCTCTCTCTGGGCCCTGGCTGATGCTCCTCTCTCTCTCTCTCTCTCTCTCTCTCTCTCTCTGGGCCCTGGCTGATGCTCCTCTCTCTCTCTCTCTCTCTCTCTCTGGGCCCTGGCTGATGCTCCTCTCTCTCTCTCTCTGGGCCCTGGCTGATGCTCCTCTCTCTCTCTCTGGGCCCTGGCTGATGCTCCTCTCTCTCTCTCTGGGCCCTGGCTGATGCTCCTCTCTCTCTCTCTCTCTCTGGGCCCTGGCTGATGCTCCTCTCTCTCTCTCTCTCTCTCTCTCTGGGCCCTGGCTGATGCTCCTCTCTCTCTCTCTCTCTCTCTCTGGGCCCTGGCTGATGCTCCTCTCTCTCTCTCTCTCTCTCTCTCTCTCTCTCTCTCTGGGCCCTGGCTGATGCTCCTCTCTCTCTCTCTGGGCCCTGGCTGATGCTCCTCTCTCTCTCTCTCTCTGGGCCCTGGCTGATGCTCCTCTCTCTCTCTCTCTCTCTGGGCCCTGGCTGATGCTCCTCTCTCTCTCTCTGGGCCCTGGCTGATGCTCCTCTCTCTCTCTCTCTCTCTCTCTCTCTGGGCCCTGGCTGATGCTCCTCTCTCTCTCTCTCTGGGGCCCTGGCTGATGCTCCTCTCTCTCTCTCTCTCTCTGGGTCCTGGCTGATGCTCCTCTCTCTTTCTCTCTCTCTCTGGGCCCTGGCTGATGCTCCTCTCTCTCTCTCTCTCTCTGGGCCCTGACTGATGCTCCTCTCTCTCTCTCTCTGGGCCCTGGCTGATGCTCCTCTCTCTCTCTCTCTCTCTCTCTCTGGGCCCTGGCTGATGCTCCTCTCTCTCTCTCTCTCTGGGTCCTGGCTGATGCTCCTCTCTCTCTCTCTCTCTCTCTCTCTCTCTGGGCCCTGGCTGATGCTCCTCTCTCTCTCTCTCTCTCTCTCTCTGGGCCCTGACTGATGCTCCTCTCTCTCTCTCTCTCTCTCTCTATCTGGGCCCTGGCTGATGTTCCTCTCTCTCTCTCTCTCTCTCTGGGCCCTGGCTGATGCTCCTCTCTCTCTCTCTCTCTATCTGGGCCCTGGCTGATGCTCCTCTCTCTCTCTCTCTCTCTCTGGGCCCTGGCTGATGCTCCTCTCTCTCTCTCTCTCTCTCTGGGCCCTGGCTGATGCTCCTCTCTCTCTCTCTCTCTCTCTCTCTCTGGGCCCTGGCTGATGTTCCTCTCTCTCTCTCTCTCTCTCTGGGCCCTGGCTGATGCTCCTCTCTCTCTCTCTCTCTCTCTCTCTCTGGGCCCTGGCTGATGTTCCTCTCTCTCTCTCTCTCTCTCTCTCTCTGGGCCCTGGCTGATGCTCCTCTCTCTCTCTCTCTATCTGGGCCCTGGCTGATGCTCCTCTCTCTCTCTCTCTCTCTCTCTCTCTGGGCGCTGGCTGATGCTCCTCTCTCTCTCTCTCTCTGGGCCCTGGCTGATGCTCCTCTCTCTCTCTCTCTCTCTGGGCCCTGGCTGATGCTCCTCTCTCTCTCTCTCTCTCTCTCTCTGGGCGCTGGCTGATGCTCCTCTCTCTCTCTCTCTCTGGGCCCTGGCTGATGCTCCTCTCTCTCTCTCTCTCTCTGGACCCTGGCTGATGCTCCTCTCTCTCTCTCTCTCTCTCTCTCTCTCTCTCTCTCTGGGCCCTGGCTGATGCTCCTCTCTCTCTCTCTCTGGGCCCTGGCTGATGCTCCTCTCTCTCTCTCTCTCTGGGCCCTGGCTGATGCTCCTCTCTCTCTCTCTGGGCCCTGGCTGATGCTCCTCTCTCTCTCTCTGGGCCCTGGCTGATGCTCCTCTCTCTCTCTCTCTCTCTCTCTCTCTGGGCCCTGGCTGATGCTCCTCTCTCTCTCTCTCTGGGCCCTGGCTGATGCTCCTCTCTCTCTCTCTCTCTCTGGGTCCTGGCTGATGCTCCTCTCTCTCTCTCTCTCTCTCTGGGCCCTGGCTGATGCTCCTCTCTCTCTCTCTCTCTCTCTGGGCCCTGACTGATGCTCCTCTCTCTCTGGGCTCTGGCTGATGCTCCTCTCTCTCTCTCTCTCTCTCTCTCTCTCTGGGCCCTGGCTGATGCTCCTCTCTCTCTCTCTCTCTCTCTGGGTCCTGGCTGATGCTCCTCTCTCTCTCTCTCTCTCTCTCTCTGGGCCCTGGCTGATGCTCCTCTCTCTCTCTCTCTCTCTCTCTCTCTGGGCTCTGGCTGATGCTCCTCTCTCTCTCTCTCTCTCTCTCTGGGCTCTGGCTGATGCTCCTCTCTCTCTCTCTCTCTCTCTCTCGGCCCTGGCTGATGCTCCTCTCTCTCTCTCTCTCTCTCTGGGCCCTGGCTGATGCTCCTCTCTCTCTCTCTCTCTCTGGGCCCTGGCTGATGCTCCTCTCTCTCTCTCTCTCTGGACCCTGGCTGATGCTCCTCTCTCTCTCTCTCTCTCTCTGGGCCCTGGCTGATGCTCCTCTCTCTCTCTCTCTTTCTCTCTCTCTCTGGGCCCTGGCTGATGCTCCTCTCTCTCTCTCTCTCTCTCTCTGGACCCTGGCTGATGCTCCTCTCTCTCTCTCTCTCTCTGGGCCCTGGCTGATGCTCCTCTCTCTCTCTCTCTGGGCCCTGGCTGATGCTCCTCTCTCTCTCTCTCTCTGGGCGCTGGCTGATGCTCCTCTCTCTCTCTCTCTCTCTGGGCCCTGGCTGATGCTCCTCCCTCTCTCTCTCTCTCTCTCTCTCTCTGGGCCCTGGCTGATGCTCCTCTCTCTCTCTCTCTCTGGGCCCTGGCTGATGCTCCTCTCTCTCTCTCTCTGGACCCTGGCTGATGCTCCTCTCTCTCTCTCTCTCTCTGGGCCCTGGCTGATGCTCCTCTCTCTCTCTCTCTCTGGGCCCTGGCTGATGCTCCTCTCTCTCTCTCTCTGGACCCTGGCTGATGCTCCTCTCTCTCTCTCTCTCTCTGGGTCCTGGCTGATGCTCCTCTCTCTCTCTCTCTCTCTGGGCGCTGGCTGATGCTCCTCTCTCTCTCTCTCTCTCTGGGCCCTGGCTGATGCTCCTTTCTCTCTCTCTCTCTCTCTCTGGGCCCTGGCTGATGCTCCTCTCTCTCTCTCTCTCTGGGCCCTGGCTGATGCTCCTCTCTCTCTCTCTCTCTGGGCCCTGGCTGATGCTCCTCTCTCTCTCTCTCTCTCTCTCTCTCTCTCTCTCTCTCTCTCTCTGGGCCCTGGCTGATGCTCCTCTCTCTCTCTGGGCCCTGGCTGATGCTCCTCTCTCTCTCTCTCTCTGGGTCCTGGCTGATGCTCCTCTCTCTCTCTCTCTGGGCCCTGGCTGATGCTCCTCTCTCTCTCTCTCTGGGCCCTGGCTGATGCTCCTCTCTCTCTCTCTCTCTCTCTGGGCCCTGGCTGATGCTCCTCTCTCTCTCTCTGGGCCCTGGCTGATGCTCCTCTCTCTCTCTCTCTCTGGGTCCTGGCTGATGCTCCTCTCTCTCTCTCTCTCTCTCTCTGGGCGCTGGCTGATGCTCCTCTCTCTCTCTCTCTCTCTGGGCGCTGGCTGATGCTCCTCTCTCTCTCTCTCTCTCTGGGCCCTGGCTGATGCTCCTCTCTCTCTCTCTCTCTTTCTCTCTGGGTCCTGGCTGATGCTCCTCTCTCTCTCTCTCTGGGCCCTGGCTGATGCTCCTCTCTCTCTCTCTCTCTCTCTCTCTCTCTCTGGGCCCTGGCTGATGCTCCTCTCTCTCTCTCTCTCTCTGGGCCCTGGCTGATGCTCCTCTCTCTCTCTCTCTCTCTCTCTCTCTCTGGGCCCTGGCTGATGCTCCTCTCTCTCTCTCTCTGGGCCCTGGCTGATGCTCCTCTCTCTCTCTCTCTCTCTGGGCCCTGGCTGATGCTCCTCTCTCTCTCTCTGGGCCCTGGCTGATGCTCCTCTCCCTCTCTCTCTCTCTGGGCCCTGGCTGATGCTCCTCTCTCTCTCTCTCTCTCTCTCTCTGGGCCCTGGCTGATGCTCCTCTCTCTCTCTCTCTGGGCCCTGGCTGATGCTCCTCTCTCTCTCTCTCTCTCTCTGGGCCCTGACTGATGCTCCTCTCTCTCTGGGCTCTGGCTGATGCTCCTCTCTCTCTCTCTCTCTCTCTCTCTCTGGGCCCTGGCTGATGCTCCTCTCTCTCTCTCTCTCTCTCTGGGTCCTGGCTGATGCTCCTCTCTCTCTCTCTCTCTCTCTCTCTGGGCCCTGGCTGATGCTCCTCTCTCTCTCTCTCTCTCTCTCTCTCTGGGCTCTGGCTGATGCTCCTCTCTCTCTCTCTCTGGGCCCTGGCGGATGCTCCTCTCTCTCTCTCTCTCTCTCTCTGGGCTCTGGCTGATGCTCCTCTCTCTCTCTCTCTCTCTCTCTCGGCCCTGGCTGATGCTCCTCTCTCTCTCTCTCTCTCTCTGGGCCCTGGCTGATGCTCCTCTCTCTCTCTCTCTCTCTGGGCCCTGGCTGATGCTCCTCTCTCTCTCTCTCTCTCTCTCTCTCTCTCTCTGGGCCCTGACTGATGCTCCTCTCTCTCTCTCTCTGGGCCCTGGTGGATGCTCCTCTCTCTCTCTCTCTCTCTCTCTCTCTGGGCTCTGGCTGATGCTCCTCTCTCTCTCTCTCTCTCTCTCTCTCTCTGGGCCCTGGCTGATGCTCCTCTCTCTCTCTCTCTCTCTCTGGGCCCTGGCTGATGCTCCTCTCTCTCTCTCTCTCTCTCTCTCTCTCTCTGGGTCCTGGCTGATGCTCCTCTCTCTCTCTCTCTCTCTCTCTGGGCCCTGGCTGATGTGTCTCTCTCTCTCTCTCTGGGCCCTGGCTGATGCTCCTCTCTCTCTCTCTCTGGGCCCTGGCTGATGCTCCTCTCTCTCTCTCTCTGGGCCCTGGCTGATGCTCCTCTCTCTCTCTCTCTCTCTGGGCCCTGGCTGATGCTCCTCTCTCTCTCTCTCTCTCTCTCTCTCTGGGCCCTGGCTGATGCTCCTCTCTCTCTCTCTCTCTCTCTGGGCCCTGGCTGATGCTCCTCTCTCTCTCTCTCTCTCTCTCTGGGCCCTGGCTGATGCTCCGCTCTCTCTCTCTCTCTCTCTGGGCCCTGGCTGATGCTCCTCTCTCTCTCTCTCTGGGCCCTGGCTGATGCTCCTCTCTCTCTCTCTCTCTCTGGGCCCTGGCTGATGCTCCTCTCTCTCTCTCTCTCTCTCTCTCTGGGCTCTGGCTGATGCTCCTCTCTCTCTCTCTCTCTCTCTCTCTCTCTGGGCCCTGGCTGATGCTCCTCTCTCTCTCTCTCTCTCTCTGGGCCCTGGCTGATGCTCCTCTCTCTCTCTCTCTCTCTCTCTCTCTCTGGGTCCTGGCTGATGCTCCTCTCTCTCTCTCTCTGGGCCCTGGCTGATGTGTCTCTCTCTCTCTCTCTGGGCCCTGGCTGATGCTCCTCTCTCTCTCTCTCTGGGCCCTGGCTGATGCTCCTCTCTCTCTCTCTCTGGGCCCTGGCTGATGCTCCTCTCTCTCTCTCTCTCTCTCTCTCTGGGCCCTGGTGGATGCTCCTCTCTCTCTCTCTCTCTCTCTCTCTCTCTCTCTCTCTGGGCTCTGGCTGATGCTCCTCTCTCTCTCTCTCTCTCTCTCTCTCTCTCTCTGGGCCCTGGCTGATGCTCCTCTCTCTCTCTCTCTCTCTCTGGGCCCTGGCTGATGCTCCTCTCTCTCTCTCTCTCTCTCTCTCTCTCTCTGGGTCCTGGCTGATGCTCCTCTCTCTCTCTCTCTGGGCCCTGGCTGATGTGTCTCTCTCTCTCTCTCTGGGCCCTGGCTGATGCTCCTCTCTCTCTCTCTCTCTCTCTCTCTCTCTCTCTCTGGGCCCTGGCTGATGCTCCTCTCTCTCTCTCTCTTTCTCTCTCTCTCTGGGCCCTGGCTGATGCTCCTCTCTCTCTCTCTCTCTCTCTCTGGGCCCTGGCTGATGCTCCTCTCTCTCTCTCTCTCTCTGGGCCCTGGCTGATGCTCCTCTCTCTCTCTCTCTCTCTCTCTCTCTCTGGGCCCTGGCTGATGCTCCTCTCTCTCTCTCTCTCTCTCTGGGCCCTGGCTGATGCTCCTCTCTCTCTCTCTCTCTGGGCCCTGGCTGATGCTCGTCTCTCTCTCTCTCTCTCTCTCTGGGCCCTGGCTGATGCTCCTCTCTCTCTCTCTCTGGGCCCTGGCTGATGCTCCTCTCTCTCTCTCTCTGGGCCCTGGCTGATGCTCCTCTCTCTCTCTCTCTCTCTGGGCCCTGGCTGATGCTCCTCTCTCTCTCTCTCTCTCTCTCTCTCTCTCTGGGCCCTGGCTGATGCTCCTCTCTCTCTCTCTCTCTGGGCCCTGGCTGATGCTCCTCTCTCTCTCTCTCTCTCTCTCTGGGCCCTGGCTGATGCTCCTCTCTCTCTCTCTGGGAAGGGGTTAATACTGCAGTGCTGGAGGTGGGTGGGTTTCTCACCTTGCAATGCTCTGCCATCTAGATTACTAATACCCCCACCCACCCCTTACTGCCGGGGCTCGCGATGCTCTGATACTCACAGGTACTCTGTCGGGGTATTTCTTCCTGATCTTCTCCCCCTCCTTCTTCCTGTACTCGAACGGATGGTCCTCCTTGTACTGGAACTTCATGTCTCCTGTCTGTCAGTCCTGGGTCTCTGTCTCTCTCTTATCTGTCAGTCCTGGGTCTCTGTCTCTCTCCTGTCTGTCAGTCCTGGGTCTCTGGATGTCTCTCCTGTCTGTCTGTCAGTCCTGGGTCTCTGTCTCTCTCTTATCTGTCAGTCCTGGGTCTCTGTCTCTCTCTTATCTGTCAGTCCTGGGTCTCTGGATGTCTCTCTTGTCTGTCAGTCCTGGGTCTCTGGATGTCTCTCTCTTATCTGTCAGTCCTGGGTCTCTGGATGTCTCTCTTGTCTGTCAGTCCTGGGTCTCTGGCTCTGTCCTGTCTGTCAGTCCTGGGTCTCTGGGTCTCTGGGTCTCTGGTTCTGTCCCTTTAATCCTGGTTCTGCGCTCAGCTGCTGATACAATGTAGCAAGCAGTGCATTGTGACGTCACGTGTCTGCCCCGCCCCCTGGGCTGCACCATCTGACAAAAACAAAGGGCTGGGGACATTAACCCCTGAACTGCCGGGCCAGGCCTCACTGTTAGGCAGCCAGCACTGGCAATGAAGAGGTTAACTTTCACACCAGGTGTGTGGGGGGGTCTGTGCTAATGCAGGTAATGAAGGGGTTATTATTGCAGGCAGAGCTTGGTGAGATGTTCTGCAGACTCTGGCAGTGAAGGGGTTAGCAGTGCAACACTCTGCAGGCTGTGTCATGCTGTCTTGTGACTGTGTCATGTGATCCCATGGCAGGTAAACAAGTGACTCAGCCCAGACAGGTGTACATGTTCTGGGACACACCTGTCACCCCCTGCGCAGGGTGTTGGTCAGGCCTAGGGCGCCACAGACTGGGGGGCGGCGGCGGGGTGTATAGCCTCGCTACCTGGTGGTGACACTTTGTGACAAATAAAAACAATTATAGTAGGGGCCAAATGAGAAACCGGGCCTGTTACTTCTGCTCCAGTCTACAAATGGCCGTGTTATTTTGTCCAGGACACACATTTGTCTCCACTGTAGCGGGCCGGACAAAGACAGCCAAAGGGCCGGATGTGGCCCGCGGGCCGCACAATGCCCAGGTCTGGGTTAGATACATAATAATAAAGGTGTTCCCACACACAGTGCAATTAACCCATTCTCTGGTAGAAGGGGCAGCCGCTCATTAGATGCTGTTTAATAACAAATTACCTGTTAATAATAAATCTCATAAACTTAAACAAAAAACGTCCATTTTCATTTTCGTCTTGGCTGCTGCCGACATTCACCCTTGTACCTAACTGTATTAGACTCAAGTCAAGTTTGGATTCTCTTTTTCCAGGAGCAGCCTTAAATCAAGTCTAATCAGGTGGATCTAATCAACTGCTCAGGGGAGTTAACTCCTTCAGACCTCCTGGAGAAAGGGAGCTGTGATGCGTTTGTGGCTCACACAGATCCCGTGTGTCACTCTGTCACAATACATGTTACACGCTTATGCTGCTAATTGTGTCAGTTTGTTACACACAAGCATGTGATGTTTTTCCCAAACTACAGTGGTCCTTAAGTGAAGGTGATTTGTGTCCGAGGGGACCCTGGGTTTAGTGGGGTGCTGGTGCATGGATTCCCCTCATGCCCATCTCTGTATTACAGCGATTGCAGTAGGAACCACCAGGTCTCAGAACTTTGTGTGATTTCCAAGTCTCTGATCACCTGGATACTCAGTGTCATTATATAGTTACATAGTGAGGATGAAAACCCACTCTTAGTCCATCCTTGAGGAGGGGTAATTAGGTGATCCAGAGGAATCCAACAGAAAAAAACTATTCAAACGTTGCCAATTGTCTCATAAAATTCCTTCCTGACCACAGATACCGGGGATCAGACTCCTCCATGGATCAATACTTTCGCTCTAATAATCCAGGATAACCCTGGATTCCCTTTTTAATTAGAAATAAATCAAGTCCCCTTTTAAAGTTATCTATTGAATCCGCTGTCACCACCTCCTTTGGTAGATAATTCCACAGATTAACCACCCTTACTGTGAAGAACCCTTTTCTTTCTTTAAGGTGGAATCTTTTTACTTCAAACCTCAAGGGATGTCCTCTTGTCCTCTTGGCACAAAAGCTCCCCTGACAAATCTTAATACTGACCCTGGATGTATTTATATAATCATATCCCGTCTTAGACGCCTATTTTGGTTAGTCTTTCTTCATAACTTAGCCCCTCCATTCCCCTTATTAGTTTTGTTGCCCTTCTATGTACTTTTTCCAGTTCTAAAATGTCCTTTTTATGAAGTGGTGCCCAAAATTGTCCTCCATATTCCAAATGAGGGCGTACTAGAGATTTGTATAGTGGCAGAATTATATTTGCTTCCCTGGCTTCTATAGCTTTCTATACTTGCTAATATATTACTTGCCTTTGCAGCTGCTGCTTGGCATTGGAGTGGTGTCCGGAAGTTTCCTCCATATTCCAAACGAGGGCGCACTACAGACTTGTGTAGCGTCAGAATTAATATTAATCCAAACCTCACTTGCCATGAACAGATGTGGGTCAGTACCAGGATGGGCTCGGTCAGTACCAGGACAGGCCCGCTTAGTGCCAGGACTGGCTCGGTCAGTACCAGGACGGGCTCGCTCAGTACCAGGACAGGCTCGGCTAGTACCAGGACAGGCTCACTCAGTACCAAGACGGGCTAGGTCAGTACCAGGACAAGGTCGCTCAGTACCAGGACGGGCTCGGTCAGTACCAGGACTAGCTCGGTCAGTACCAGGACGGGCTTGGTCAGTACCAGGACTAGCTCGGTCAGTACCAGGACGGGCTTGGTCAGTACCAGGATGGGCTCGGTCAGTAAAAGGACGGGCTCGGTTAGTACCAGGACAGGCTCGCTCAGTACCAGGACGGGCTCGGTCAGTGCTGTTATTGGGTCATCTCTGAAGTGGGTCCCTGAGCTTCTCCTCTGGCCCATTTTTAGCTCTCACCTAATTATTTTAATTTTATTTAATTAGTAAAAGCTAATTGTTCCTTGGCCCAGATTACTGTCCCTAGAGGGCACCTGTTCTTGTTACTTGGCAGGAATTTATTACCTAAGTACTTCCCCCTCGCTGATATATTGGAAGTATTTCTTAGTATTTCTTGGGGGTCTCATACTGAGCGACTCTTTTTGTTGTTGTTCCTTATGCAAATGACCCTTAGGGATTCATCTCCGTAAGGGCGATGGAGGACTGCAGATGTGGACCCTTGCTCACTGTGCCTGAGAGTTATCAGCTGCACCTCACTGACGAGGCCCTTATGGGGGGAATAGACACAGGGGGTATGGGGACGGGGGAAGAGACACAGGGGACGGGGAAAGAGACACATAGGAGGGAGGGGGGGAGACAACGGAGGGAAAGAGACACAGGGGAGGGGGTTAGAGACACGGGAGGGAGTGGGGGGTAAAACACAAGGGGGGATACTGTTGACCAGTATCAAAGTCACAGGAGGAGTTCGGAGACATCGGTATAGGTTGCAACTTTGAACTTGCTGCTCTTCCTTTTCTGGGTCTCAAGTATATCTTGCCAGCTGGAAAGGAGACACAAGGGAGGGAGAGGAATGGGAAATGAGACACAAGGGAGGGAGAGGAATGGGAAATGAGACACAAGGGAGGAAGTAGACAGGGGGAAGTAGACAGGGGGAGAGACTTGCAATGAGCGCCAAAGGCGCTCATCACGAGGCCAATAAAGTAGAGGGTGGGAGAGGTAGAAGGGGGGGCTCGCAATGAGCGCCAAAGGTGCTCATCGCGAGCCTAGTAAAGTAGAAGGGGGAGAGGCCAGGCTTCACTTTTTATTGCCGCCATTTTTGATGGGCAAGTCGCTAGTATATCGATAGTAGGGATGTAGCCCTTTAAGTGCTGGGCACCATGATTTTGAATTGTAAAAATAATGATAATTATGGGCTTCAGTTTATTATCTTTTTTGTTCGCGAGTATCTGGCGTCCTTTGTAGTAGTGTATTTTGTACCTTGTACGTTCCTGTGTGAAAGTGTTACGCGGTTGGCGGTGTGTTGCGCGGTCTAGGGTCGTGTAGCCTCCTTTTAATTTTTTTTGTGCCGCCATTTCTTTTCTCGCTTAGCCGTTTTTCTCTTTAAAATCGACTTAAATTCGCGTTTCACCTCACTCCCAGACGTCCTGGATGTTCCCCCGTGCTGTGTGTGGTTTTTGTTGTTGTTTTTTTTTTGTGTGTTTTTCCTGTTTTTTGTTTTTCGCGGTTCGGTTGTTAACTTCGTATTTTTCCTACCTAGTATTTTTTTTCTCGAAGTCCCGCGTCTCGTAATGGTTCGTCAACTGCTGGCAGCCTAACAGCCTTATTAAATTGTGATTTGGCCAATTGAATAGGGCTCTATATAAGCGCTCAGCGTATTTTATTACAGAAGTTTTTAGTTAGTGATCTTCTATCTAAAAGCAAAGTCTTCAGACCCATACAGGGACTATTTGTCTTATTTTAGGCAGTAAATAAAGATCTTATAAGAACTTGTTAATTGAATAAAGTATGTCAGTAAATAGATACCCAGGGATATTATACCTAGCAACACCAAGGAGCCTGCCATGTCCCTTTAAATAGTACAAATGTTTATTTTCTACTAGAAACAAATCCTTGGTAAATGTGTATAAATGATCGTAGACTGCTAGAGGGTAGGGGCTGACATGGCGGTAAGGCGACTGAAGTCGGAACTTGTGAGCATGTGCAAAGGGTCAACAATCTCACCCCTCATCCCTCCCATTCACTCTAGTCCTGAATAAATACAAAATAGTAGAGCACACCACCTCAGACTCCAAGTAAACTGTGAGCACAGGCAACATGCACGTTTAATGATTTTATGCAAATTTTTTATATAGTATATTATGTTATTATGGTTTAAATCCCAGAAACGTGAGGTTCTCCCCAAATTACAGCACTGTTTATCCTTTCAGGTGATACCAGCCGTGACTTGTAGATTAAATTGATTCCATATTTAGAAGCTCCGCTGTCACTTTAAGTTGGGTGCAAAGTACTAGTGTGATATCTCAGGAATGCTGCACAATATAGTATCATAAATGTAATTCCTGGTTTATTCTTTGATGTAAAGTTGTTTGTTTTAACCCAAACCTGGTCTGTGGGTAATCAGAACATGGTGTATTATTCCTTAGCGTGTTATTGTCTCTGTGTACCATGTAACCAACACGTGTGTAACATTCCAGGCCGGCTAATTACAGGCTGCAACACTGGAGGCCACGTCTGTGATGTCAGGTTGTTATGTGTAAGAGCCGGGTCTCCACCATCCGCACCATCCCCACCATCCGCACTATGCCCACCATCCTCACCATCCGCACCATCCCCACCATCCGCACTATGCCCACCATCCTCACCATCCGCACCGTCTTCACCATCCCCACCATCTGCACCATCCCCACCGTCTTCACCATCCCCACCGTCCGCACCATCCGCACCGTCTACACCATCCCATCCCTCTACCTCTCTCCCCAGGTCACTCTCCATCCTCTCTACAAACAGACCCCACCCCATCCCTCTGTCCATATCCCCGGGCCCCTCTACATCCTCTCTACATACAGACCCCATTCCTCTGTCACTCTCCACGGGGTCCCTCTCCATCCCATCTCTCAACATATAGACCCCATCCCATCCCTCTGTCCCTCTCCCCATGTCACTCTCCATCCTCTCTACATACAGACCCCATCCCTCTGTCCCTCTCCCCATGTCCCTCTCCATCCTCTCTACATACAGACCCCATCCCACCCCTCTGTCCCTCTCCCCATGTCACTCTCCATCCTCTCCACATACAGACCCATCCTATCCCTATCTCCCTCTCCCTGGATCCCTCTACATCCTCTCTACATACAGACTGCATCCCACCCCTCTGTCCCTCTCCCCGGGTCCCTCTCGATCCTCTCTACATACAGACCCCATCCCATCCCTCTGTCCCTCTGCCCGGGTCCCTCTCCATCCTCTCTACATACAGACCCCATCCCATCCCTCTGTCCCTCTCCCTGGGTCCCCCTCCATCCTCTCTACATACAGACCCTATCCCATCCCTCTGTCCCTCTCCCCGGGTCCCTCTCTATCCTCTGTACATACAGACCCCATCCCACCCCTCTGTCCCTCTCCCCGTGTCCCTCTCCATCCTCTCTACATACAGACCCCATCCCACCCCTCTGTCCCTCTCCCCGGGTCACTCTCCATCCTCTCTACATAAAGAACCCATCCCATCCTTCTGTCCCTCTCCCTGGGTCCCCCTCCATCCTCTCTACATACAGACCCTATCCC
Source organism: Discoglossus pictus (assembly GCA_027410445.1). Taxonomy (NCBI): domain Eukaryota; kingdom Metazoa; phylum Chordata; class Amphibia; order Anura; family Alytidae; genus Discoglossus; species Discoglossus pictus. The sequence continues at coordinate 131,248,434 of CM050171.1, forward strand.
ATCCCTCTGTCCCTCTCCCCGGGTCCCTCTCTATCCTCTGTACATACAGACCCCATCCCACCCCTCTGTCCCTCTCCCCGTGTCCCTCTCTATCCTCTGTACATACAGACCCCATCCCATCCCTCTGTCCCTCTCCCCGGGTCCCTCTCCATCCTCTCTACATAAAGAACCCATCCCATCCTTCTGTCCCTCTCCCCAGGTCACTCTCCATCCTCTCTACATACAGACCCCATCCCATCCCTCTGTCCCTCTCCCCGGGTCCCTCTCCCCCTCTCTACACTTGGACCCCATCCCACCCCTCTGTCCCTCTCCCCGGGTCCTTCTTCATCCTCTCTACATACAGACCCCATCCCACCCCTCTGTCCCTCTCCCCTGGTCCCTCTCCATCCTTTCTACATACAGACCCCATCCCAACCCTCTGTCCCTCTCCCCGGGTCCCTCTCCATCCTCTCTACATACAGACCCCATCCCATCCCTCTGTCCCTCTCCCCTGGTCCCTCTCCATCCTTTCTACATACAGACCCCATCCCATCCTTCTGTCCCTCTCCCCAGGTCACTCTCCATCCTCTCTACATACAGACCCCATCCCATCCCTCTGTCCCTCTCCCCGGGTCCCTCTCCCCCTCTCTACACTTGGACCCCATCCCACCCCTCTGTCCCTCACCCCGGGTCCTTCTTCATCCTCTCTACATACAGACCCCATCCCATCCCTCTGTCCCTCTCCCCTGGTCCCTCTCCATCCTTTCTACATACAGACCCCATCCCAACCCTCTGTCCCTCTCCCCGGGTCCCTCTCCATCCTCTCTACATACAGACCCCATCCCATCCCTCTGTCCCTCTCCCCTGGTCCCTCTCCATCCTTTCTACATACAGACCCCATCCCAACCCTCTGTCCCTCTCCCCAGGTCACTCTCCATCCTCTCTACATACAGACCCCATCCCACCCCTCTGTCTCTCTCTCCCTGGGTCCCTCTCTATCCTCTCTACATACAGACCCTATCCCAACCCTCTGTCCCTCTCCCCGGGTCCCTCTCCATCCTCTCTACATACAGACCCCATCCCATCCTTGTCTCCCTCTCCCAGGGTCCCTCTCCATCCTCTCTACATACAGACCCCATCCCATCCCTCGTCCCTCTCCCCGGGTCCCTCTCCATCCTCTCTACATACAGACCCCATCCCACCCCTCGTCCCTCTCCCCGGGTCCCTCTCCATCCTCTCTACATACAGACCCCATCCCTCTGTCCCTCTCCCCGGGTCCCTCTCCATCCTCTCTACATACAGACCCCATCCCATCCCTCTGTCCCTCTCCTCAGGTCTCTCTCGATCCTCTCTACATACAGACCCCATCCCATCCCTCTGTCCCTCTCCCCAGGTCTCTCTCGATCCTCTCTACATACAGACCCCATCCCATCCCTCTGTCCCTCTCCCTGGGTCCCTCTCTATCCTCTGTACATACAGACCCCATCCCATCCCTCTGTCCCTCTCCCCGTGTCCCTCTCCATCCTCTCTACATACAGACCCCATCCCACCCCTCTGTCCCTCTCCCCGGGTCTTCTCCATCCTCTCTACATACAGACCCCATCCCATCCCTCTGTCCCACTTTCTGGGTCCCTCTCCATCCTCTCTACATACAGACCCCATCCCATCCCTCTGTCCCTCTCCCCGGGTCCCTCTTCATCCTCTCTACATACAGACCCCATCCCACCCCTCTGTCCCTCTCCCCAGGACTCTCTCCATCCTCTCTACATACAGACCCCATCCCATCCTTGTCTCCCTCTCCCCGGGTCCCTCTCCATCCTCTCTACATACAGACCCCATCCCATCCCTCTGTCCCTCTCCCCGGGTCCCTCTCCATCCTCTCCACAAACAGACCCCATCCCACCCCTCTGTCCCTCTCCCCGGGTCCCTCTCCATCCTCTCTACATACAGACCCC